>KL274913.1:681-15108 GCA_000699545.1 Podiceps cristatus
TCAACATCTTTCATTGGGTTTGAAGCGTTTGAACACGTGGTTGAATTTCAGCTGTCACAACAGCATAGTAGATTTGGATAGTGTAATAGATCTAGAGTATCTGAGACTGACTAATGCACAGCCTAACTAAAAATAGTAACATTTATTATGGCTCTTACACAATCATAACATACACTGTTCTTTATTGTCAGAACACCCCAAAGACACCTTGAAATTCTAGATACTGTTGTTTTGTTGAACTATGGCCACGGCATCAACTAGCTTTATTTTCAAGGAAGAAATGGAAAGTTATTAGGTAGAAGCCTTCTCTAGCAACAGTGTTTATTTCCAGAAGAAGTGCGAGGAATCAAGTTAAACGGTTCTCTGTAATTACTAATCTTTCAAACTTGCATAATCTTTTGACCACTGCATTGAAAGAGGGCATACATGGATCAGTGACTTAGGAGCATGAGTCTCTGTTCACAGTTTTCAGAACTACCCAGACCACAGTAAATATGAAGCCTGATCACCACTGTGAGTTGAAGCCTGCATGTTGACTTCTGGGGGGGATAGGTATGTACATTAAAGCGCACAACCAAATCTAAGTAAAGAACTCAGAAAGACAAACAGCAGTTACTTCTGTTTCTTTGTTACAGTGGACCCTGTACGATCTTGATTTTACCTTCTTAACTAGGCTTCTACTGTACACACATAACTTTTCTGGAAAAAAAAAAAAAAAGCACCAGCTATTTTCCATCTCTCATATTTCAAATCCAGTGTTGCACAACTGAGCAGCCAGGCTTTCTTGCTCTAATTCATGCTGTAGAGCATCCTACCCACTAAAATGAATGGGAACTCTAATGGAACTAAGATGTAAGGATGGCAAAATCTGCCTTGCAGTAAAAATGGAAATGCCAACTGTGCTATTATAAAAAAAAAAAAAAAAAAAGGCCATGATGTAAATGAGAGAACAACTGTGAGTCCTACCATTATTGTATATATGAATCTCAAATCTTTCAGTTTTAATATATGGGTAGTTTTTAATTGTTCTATATACAGAATGTCTTTTTTAAAAGATATTATTAGATGTGTAAAAAACAAATAGCTCGCAGTACATGTTCTTTCTTTCATCTTTGTCCAGAACTCCCACTGCTTTCTGTGCAGGAAAAAACAATACAATATGGTTCAATGTCTGTAAATGATAAAGCAAAAAGCATTTTGTTAATTTATTTCTGAATTAATCTGGGTTATATTATTTCATACATGTTGGAGGCTCTTCAAGTTGCCTGGTTTATGCATGCAGAACTTATAAATATTAACATTTGGATCTTGCAGTGTTGCGTGAACCCATTGAACAGTTTCCTATAAAATAATTTCTATACTAAAAAAATACTTCTTTTCATAAACTATGATGAGACATAGAATATACTTCTTATGGAAATGTACTTCTGTTGATAAACAGAGATTGCCTGAATACTTAGACACTAAAGTTCAACATCTGACTCATCAGATGAAGAAATGCTCTGTTCTACTGGCAAACACGTCAGAAAGACTTTGAAATGGGGAGCCATACTCTGAATTCTGAAGCTATTATCAGCTTTGTTAGCATGACTGCTAAAACAGAGTAAATTTAATGCCAGAAGAGGTATGGCCGGTCTACCTTCAGTCTTGTCTACTTTCAGTAGAAAGGTGTGTGCTTAAGGACTGCAACATTTACTGACCTATGGTAGTTTAAAGTATTCCTCCTATGCACACCCAAGTGTCAGCTTCCAACTGTCAAGTAAGTTACCTTCGTTGATAGTTTCCACTCTTTTTCTGGGCAACAACCAGAACTGCTAAAATACAGATGTGTGGTTTCTGTCCTGCCACCTTGCTGAGGAGGCAGAAACTTCTGTGAGAGTGGCAGAGCAGCTAGTTCGAAGCCGTAACCTCTTCAACTGCTGGTACTCATTAGAGGTTATCTGCCTGACTCCAAAAACAATAATCAAATGTTTAAACCACCTTGTCTCTCCCGCGGGGGGTTACATTTTCTGTGGGACACGGATCAAATCCAGGTGATGTTGCAATGGAATAAATGAGAAATGATTGCAGGACCCCTTTTGCAGGTTCTGCTGGGAGGACGAGGAGTCACAGTGGAAAATACAGTCTCTTAAATCTGCCTTGAGATTTGTGTCATGAATGTGCCCCGGGTTGCTTTCTCTTTGCTTTTACCAAATGTTGTACATGGTCACTTGGTTGAAAATAAACCAAGAAAAGAAAGAAATGGGGAGAGAGGAGGCTGTTGGATCATCCAGTCAACTTCCCTGCTGGTACAGACTTATTCCTGGTAGCTTGTTTATTAGCATTTTTCAAATTCTTTTTTTTAATAAGTTAACTAAAAGAATTCCCACCACTTCCTCTGAAAAAATTGCACAAGCTCTGCTCTTCACTGCCAACAAGATTTTCTGATACTCAGTCTTTCCCCGCCCTCTTTTCATTTACTCTTACTTGTTCCCATATGTATAAGCCCAAGTATTTCCTCTCCATCCTTAAGGTTTGCATTACTTAAGCATTTGCTGGCTGGAGACATGCCTCCATCTACTTCTGCTTCAGCAAAGCTAGATGTATTAAGGTCTTTTAACCTTTCTGTATAAAACCACTCTTCCAGATAACTCTTGCTGCTGTTCCTTAAATTGCCTCAACATTATGCCGGATTGCATAGAAACGATGCACGTGCCAGCATTGACTCTGCTAAGGAAAAGTTGTCCTTTCAGAAATGTTTCAATAAGCTTGAGCTGCCTAAATGATTTTGCATTATTTCAGTACTTTGCATGGCCTGGCTACGTTTTTGAGCACCCTAAAACTGGGTTTACCAACCTGTGGATCCGTGGTGTGTCTTTTACTGGCCAATATTTTGCAGCTCTGGTACTTGGCTGGACCTGCGTGCTGAAGGCAACTCTGCAGCGAGGACAAGTGGCTCAGGGCTCCCTCCTGCTTCATTGTCCATATGAGCTTCAAGACATTGGAGGGCTTTGTTTCCAACATTTTATTTATGGAATTGCAAAACTTCTGCATGAAGAAAACAGAGTAGGGGTTTAATATTCAAGATTATCTACAAAATTTATTTTCAGTAAACCCTTGTTAATTTTTCCTTAATGACTTTATTTTCTAGATAAACAGTGGTAAATTTGCCTTTTTATTGTACATTTTACTTCCGTTTTCTGTTCACTTAACCACTCAAATTACCATACACCTAAATTAAAATCCAAGATGTGTCATATAATTTTTGTTAACCAATTGAGAGAAAATATCCTTTGTTTCTTTACAAATTTTGCATTTTATGAACTAAATGTAATGATCCAGAAGTAACTTTCTCAGCAAAAGGGATGATCAAGCTTGCCATTTATGATATACACTTACTCAGTGAGAGCCTGCTTTCAGCTTTGCCGTGATAAAAGCCATGACACTCTGTGTGATTTTGGTTTACCGGTTTCCTCTAATAAAAGAAAAAATGCAGTGCTTTACTGGCAATAGTGTTAGCTGTAGTATCACTATTGTAAACTACAACGTGAACTGTTGCTGGGGATACGTACCTGGGAAGCTGCATGCACATCAGTGTCATGCCATTGCCGTATCATAGCCCCTCTCTTCTGCCATGGTCCTGGCACCAGACAGGCTCGGCTGCTCTGATCTGGGATGACCTCATCACTTGTGTCTGGCATATACGTTTGATACATATAAAGGTGAGGGTGCCCAGAGAAGGCTGGGTGTTGTGCGGCTGTAGTATAGTGACACGAGCTCTCGTGCTGAGTGGCAGACTGCTGTTACTTGGCCTAATGCGTTTTCAGTGTCTTCATGCCCTGTCCCACGCGGTGCTATGCACTGGGACGTAGCGACTGTGAGAGATATGGCACAAAGGGCTCAGTCCTGCCGCGAAGTCCAATACGGCAGAAGACTTCGACACCAGGTTAGCTCTGTGCGTAAGAGTACTGTCAGTGAAGGGAACTGCTCCCGTTCAACCACGTGTTTGTTAGATGCCTTGCTAATATGCTCCAGACTTCCCAGGGTCGTTCCCCGAGGATGCAGCAATACAGCCCCCTTTTGCCGCCAGCACAGTAGTATTGCCCCCGCAATGCTTGACAACCTGGCACAATTTCTGGTGTAGCTGATAGGTATTTTGGTGTGACAGCAAGATGTCACGATGATATTTATTCCCCCTGTACTCCCCACTGCTTCAGCAATGCTGAAACTTTGTAAGACAGGACTCCTCTCAATGTTAGTCTAGTAGAAAAGCAAGACCGCTGACATGGTATCGTAGTGTGGTACCCACAAAATGATGCTAGGTAGCTGATAATTATGTTGTAAATCCTGCATGTTGATTTTTCTGCTGGAAGAGGAGGCGTCTAGTACAAAAAACACTCGTGACTCCAGAAGCAACCCACTGAAGCATTAGAAAGACAGAGAAAATAGGAAGAAATAGAAAATGAATGGGCCCCAACAGAGTGATGACCAACCAAATACTTTGTTCAGCCCAAAGATACACAGACTACATCCTTAAGTTCCTAAAGCTTTTCTGAGTGTTGAAACTTTATTGTAAACCTGTTCTTTCAATTAAATAGGATTCTATCAAAACGGTGTTATACTCAGAGCTATGTGTATCTTTTCTGATGAGCACATCCAACAACATTGCAATGAGGTGCCAGTGATACCCATGCGTGGGTGAAAAGATGTTAGTTAATACTCCAGCTGGTGAAGCGTGAGTGATTTTCATGGCAATTTGAAAATGGTCAGCACCCTTGATCATTCAAGGGTCAGCACCCTTGACCCTTGTCTCCATACAGATTCAGAAGCCCAGCCACGGACACCTCCACCCGAAATTCTGGGCCAGAGTTCATTCAGTCCCAGATTACCTGCCAGTGCCTGTGGAGCCTGGGTGTCCCTACAGCACAGGAGGGCATTTTTGTGAGGTGCTGTTGATTTCAGTTCAGAAGCTGAACAGAGCACTAGATGAAGCATGCAAAGAAGGCACACATCGGGGGCTGTGGATTCCAGTTGCTGCCTGGGCCCCTGATCCTCGAAGAAGGAGGCCAAAGTCAGAGACATCTGCTCATGGAGATCAACTTGCAGGATGAGGCAGGATGAAATTCAGGTGGTACAATTTGATTAAATGCCTTAAAATTTGAAAGCAGCTCCATCTGTTTTTTCTTGCTTTATGTGTTTGTGGTGTGTCTTTGTCTTTTTAAAATCTCTTTTCTGGAGGACCTTGAATAGTTTGATGATTAGCTTCTTCTCTTTGCCCTTCAGACGGATCTAGATATTTTCTCCATCTTGACTGAGTCATATGCTACATGATACGAAGACTGAGTAGGTGGATGTCTGGATTTTCCTGTCCTTTCAGGTAGCCTATGTTATGATTAGTACTGGCATTCTGGGTACAGGCTCTTGGGTGTGCACTTCTTCATTTTTGGTCTTCTGCTGTCTCTGATTTCTGTTTCTGGGTTGGATTGTATAAATGATGGCTCTTCACTGTTGTCCAACTTCCCCTTTGCTGCTGAGTGTAAGCATCTCTTTCAGTTCTGCATGTAAAAATAGAAAAAAAAAAAAAAAAAAAATACCAAAAGCTAGGGTAGACTCTCATGGTACAGCTTTGTAGCTTTGGAAAGACCTTCCCTGGTATTTTATTGCTGTGGACTGATTGACATCACTTTAACATGTCTCCAAGTGCTTATTATCTCATCTCTCACACTGGGAAATAAAGGCTCCCAAGAAGCCATACAGAGATATTTATGGGTGAGGGTTAGCCCCAAGGTCTATAGACTGTACTAGTATGATTGTGCAAGGCTCTATTCCCTCAGCTTCCACTTTTATTTGTGACCTTCCCACATTGTTTTAAAATGTGCTGTCCTGTCCTTTTTGTGCTGTAGGCTCTGGGGGAATGAGTGGGGTCTGCAGAGCTGAGGTAGGGAGCTCATGAGTGTTGTCTCCTCCTTTTCACCCTTCAGAGGAGATACCAGATCTGCCAGGGCAGAAAAACAAGAAGTGGCACCAGCTGAGCAGGACAGGAGAAATACAGCTCCTGCAAGAGTCTCCAGTAGCAGTGTGGGGCTGAGCAATCCCGCTCAGGGGATATAGCCAGTGTTTCCGGAATTAGCTGCAGTTCCCACTGCCTATCTGGGCTAGCATGTCCTACTCTCCTGCAAAATTGTATCTAGTGTCTATCAAATCCCAGTCTGCATAAACTGAGATGTGGCTGAGTGAGACGTCCCAGTCTCTTCTTAGACACCAGAGTACAAAAAGGTTCAAAAGACGAAGCGCTGCCTTGGATGAGGAGCTGCAGTAGGTTGGAGGGCCAAGGAAGCCTGAACTGAGGCTCCTGAATAAGTAAGTAGTCAATTTTCTTGAAATTTGCTTTTAACAAAAAACAGCTGCTCTTCTTTCAAGTGCTGCTCTCCCATCAGCAACGCAAGAACTGTCAGCCTTGCCTGTCCAAACTGAGGTATAGATGTCTGGGTACGCATCAGGACAGAGGTGGAATTTAATCTGACAGAAAGAACAGGAGGGAGAATTGAGAGCCCCAAGAAGATAGAGCATTTTGGCACTGATGCACTCTCTGGAATATTAAAGGACTTTATACCTACCTCAGGGGTTATGTCCACATGGATGGGTGTGGAGAGTTGCTTACCTACTCTTATGCTTTGAGCTTACCAGAACGCGGGCCAGCTCTGATATGAAAACTGAAACCGCAGTGGTGTGACACTGTGCTCATGTTTACCATAATGACTCTCTCTGCAGGACTTATCAGCACAGCTCTGAGCTTTTGGTTAACGCAGCTACCTCACATCCAGACCAGGCTGGCTTACACCCAGCTAGCTCAGGCCACAAGCAATTGCATGCACGACTCTGCACGGGCATTTTGGGTTACTTGCACTAGCCAGCTCTCACAATGCAGCAGTCGTACATGGATACATGAGCGAATTGGCAGTTGCTGTGCTGTGGAAGCAAACTGCTCTTGTGACAACAGCACTCAGTATATAATTTCATATTTCATAGTATATAATCCCTTTTGGATTGTTCAAGTAAAATGTAAAAATGACAATATATTGAAATAAAAGGAAAAAAAACCCAACGAATTAAAAGCAGAGCATCTCTAAATTGACGTATTTAAAATTACTTTGAAATGAAATGAAGCTTTTCAAAGACCAATGGGTTTCTTGTGGCTCCAAAATGGACAGTAAGCAACAAAATCCAGACTTGTGGAGAAATGATTTAGGTGGCAAATGGGAAGGAGATGGTGATAGAGGGCTGAGCTGAATAAGGTACACTTGCGAGTTCTTGAAAAACCCAAGTAGGAGGGAGTCCCACAGAAAATATGTAAACTGACTATGACTCAACTTGATCCAGATAAGTTTTCATAGGGGAATAAAAGACAAAACCTCTGATCTTGGTTGCTATGAAAGAAATTGGGTAATAAATGGTCCTGCTAATGTCTTAATGATAGCTTATACAGAATTTTCTCTTGCCAGCACTCCTCTGCTTCTCATTGTACTTTGACACAACATGATTGCACGAGTGTCTCAAGTGAACTCAATAGCTCTTTCAGGAGGAGGCCTGACTCCTTGTAGGCCACCAAAGCTGTGGACGTGTCAGAAGAAAGGAACTAGATGAAAAGCAGCCAAGGGGACTTCCTGGCTGGGGATTGTGCAGCCAGTCATCAGCCTGCTTTCATGGAAACACAAGTAACAGAAACATCCCCAGAGAACCATTTGGGCAAACGACGAGGACAGATGGAACTGGGGAGTCCAGCTTTTCCCTTAAGCAACATCTGCTGGTGCTGGAAGTATCCAGAAAGCCACACCACACTTAAAAATGAAACAAACAAGTAAATCTGCAAGAAGAAAAAAAACAAACTAAGACAATAAATCAGCTGCCAAAGTACATACTTGCTGCGATAACCTCCATTTTAACAATAAAGCTGCATGAAAATGTTGCATAGCAGCAATCATGCCAGACAAAGAGCAAAGATCATTCAGTATCGTAACTGAGAGTCTGAGCACGAGGGTTGGTCATGTCCAGAATTTGCAAGTACTAAGCTCTTGATCCTGCTCGAAACGTGGTTATTTACCATCTCTTTGGTTTACCTGCATGTCCCTTCTAAAATATGGAGAAGTCAAAACACTTAAAAATATTGCTAAGTGAAGCTTGCTTAGATTCTTGTGCAGTTCATAAGTCTTGTGATCTGTTTAAAGTTGGAAAACAGATGCAAAATGGTCATTGCATGGACAGAAAGGCAAGAAGAGGGAACACCAAGGCTTTGAACAATGTTGTTTCTAGAGAAGACCTATAAACTTTTAAAAGAAGAGATGAGAAACCATATTTTTGAAATTACTGTCCTTGATAAAATAAATAAATAAATAGCACTACAGTGACATTCTATGAAGTTCTGAAACTTGTTACTACATTTGGTTATTGATAAGTAAGTTGGTACCCCAAAGGCTACATATATAGGAAGCTGTGCAAGTTTCTGGAGCACCAGTGAAAAATGAGTTATTTATAGTTTAACATTTCTTTTCTTTTCATGCTTTGTATCTTTCAAACCAGTGTCATTTTTAGCTCTTCAAAATACAGAGGCATCAGTTTCATTTTTGCAAACCTACGTATTTAAAAGGAGGGTGTTTAAACAGTGCTGGCAACATTGTATTTCTAAATGTTAGTGCTCTGCTTTTCATCTAAAAAAAGAAAGCGGGATTTGCAGTTGAAAATTAAGTTTGGAAGCTCAAAAAATCTAGTTAGAAAAAACATGGAAAAACAAAAATGCCAATTAAAAATATCTGTGTTAAAATTGGACTGTAATGCCTGCTGCAATGTTACTGTTACCGTTGCAGTTGCTGTAGAAATCAGAGTACTGGGACCAGGTACAGAAGCACAGGAATTAACTTTTAGCTACTCTAGCAGGGCAGAGCCCTGTGAATCACACTAGGAAGCACAGACCAAATCCTCTTATGTAAACATCGTACAGGGCTGGCACGGATCCTCCATGCACCCTAGGAGGACTGCTGATGTGGCATTCCCCAAACGCACATTTGCTTTGCGTAATTGTGGGCAGTCATTCTCGGGCACAGGAGGCCTCAGTGTAAGCCTTTGTATCTTCTGCTCGAGGTGAGCAAAAATAGATGGGTAAAAGCAAACTCTGAACGTGGCCGTGGGCTTCCAGGGCCACCTCATACAACCTTTTTGGTCACTGCCATCCCCAGAGATAGCGTATCCTCCCCCCAGCACACCAATGATGTCCCACACCAGGTCCAAGCCCACAGAGACCCAGGCCATGTCCCCCTGGCTCTGCATGGTGCGTGGACTCCTGAGCCATGCTGCTGGCATCCCCTCAGGTTTCCCAGCAGTTTTCCACTTCAGCACAGAGTGCTGAGGACCCATCTCTTGTTTCACACCAATGTTTAACTTGCTGAATCAGGTCTCCATGAACTGATTCAGACCCAGTTTCTCATGACTAATGCCAGGCACTCCCTTCCTCCTAGGCAGCGGTCGCTCCTCAGTGCTCCTAAGCCCTGTTCAGCCCGGCAGCTGCAGGACTGGAGACCAGATATGCTGCTTTCCCCCACTGAACAAGTGGTGATGGATAAGGCCTTATTTCAGGTGCTTGGTTTTTTATTTATACAACAGTGTCAATTTGTAGTCTGAATTTCTAAAAAAAAAAAAAAAAAAAAAAAAATCTGGGTAGTAATGTATAATCTCTGCACACACAGATCCTATAGTTTACAGGACTGATCTTCTTGAACTGAGTCTGGGTAGGGTACTGTGAAACTCCTCTTGATGCTCTTCTCAGTCAGCTCAGACCAGATGTGGAATAAAGCAAGTATTTTGGGAATACTTCCAGCATTGAAGACTCTATGATAGGCATATTTTAATCTATGTAAAGCTCTGTTCTACCTGGCTGTTTTATCACTCACATGTAGAAGTCTAAGAATTAGAGGAACACTCTGACTAAAATCTCGAGCCCAACTTCAATTGGGCATCACGCATCAAACATAAAAAATTGTAATAGAATACAAACACAGCAATTTTCTGCTAAGACAACCATACAACATTACCGCCATGTACTCTCTGTACTCATGGTACAACTATTCCCTATTTTGTTTAGCAAGAATTTGAAAGCCCACCAGTCTTCACAGGGTCCAGCATGAGACTGCCTGCTCAAGTCTGGCAGTTATCCTGCATTCTTCATTCGAGATTATCGGTTAGACAAAAATGCTTGTTCTGCTGACCAGGCCCATCCACTGCATGTGATTTGTCTCTTGAAGGCTTCAGAAGCCAATAACATCCCCAGCAAGTTAAAACTTCTTAACTAATCTTCTAAAAAAGCTTCAGAGATCTTTTGGTGGGGACTGGATCTTCCTCCTGTGGGTTTTCTTGGGTGTCTTCAGTTTTCATATCTTGAGTTAGATAATTTCTCATCCTCTGAAATATCTTCAGCATATACATGAATACGAAAGGTATTCTGCAGAACTTGCAGTGGTTTGTGCTCTGCCTTCATTTATCAGTGTCAATGTAATTGGATGACCCAGACTCCCAGTAACCAGTAAGACATTGTGCTCTTGACTGCAGGAAAGTGTGCCGCTATTTTGAATTGCATTTCTTGTAGTTATTGCAAAGCTTTGACTCAATTATCGGTCAAGTTGGTAAGTTTTTTGGTTTCTTCTTTTCTTTAATAGTTGCAGTATGGGAAGTTCAAGATGATGTAGATGCGGTCAGGCCATTTTCCACCACCCAATTTAATCCTTCATAGTTATCCACTGTGACAAGAAAAAAAAAAAAAAGATGCAAGGACACATTGTGGTATGTCACCTGATACTACATCCAGTTGCATTGCTCAAATCCTTGCAAATCTATGGAAAATTGGTTGTATTAGAGCATTAGCTTCTATTCTTTGAGTTCTGTGAATGTTTTCCTAATTTCTAGACAAAGTGGGATGTTTCACACTTCTTTGCTGTGCCGTGTTGTGAAATGTTTGGCTATCGTCCTTAGGGTCTGGTAACATCAATCACATTTTTGTTCTCAGTTAGCTCAACTTCTGATGCTGCACGGGGCAGTGTCCTGACAAGGAGAAAACCTGACAGCACAGCTGTAGTTTCAAATACTCCAACAGGTTCACTTAGGCATACTATTGCATGATGACCTAGTTTAGAGCTATCATGGGGAGCAATTAATCTTTGTCACTCCAGACTCATTCTAGAAGCACCTGAAGCCCAGAGAACTCCCCGGAGCCATCGCTTCCTGACAGCTTTCTGTGGAGGGATTCAGTTCTGTTCCAGAGCACATTTACTCACTTCAGTAGCCCAGAACCCCCTCCAGGGTCCCTAGATGAAGGCGACTATCAGTACAATAGCAATAGAAATAGTAATTACACAACATAATCCACTGAGTATTCACACACACACACCAAATTTGATGGGAGATGTATTTCTTTAGTGTCTGCACCAGCTGGTCATTAGTAGCTTCCAGTGTTACTTTGGCAGTATGTTTTCTTCCCCTTTAGCTCCTAAGTATTTTTTGTGGATCATATTTTCAGCAAATCACAACCCTTTTCAGCTGTTGATCTCTGCAGAGAGCAGCAGGTGTTTGGACAACTCTTCACACGTGTTTCTCTGGTCGTTGTGTGCCAACATCTCTGCAGCTCCTGCTTTCCTGAAAGAGGCTTCCCTCCATTTGGGCAACTCCTCCTCCTTTGGCCTTTGTCTCTACATCATCTGCAAATACCATCTGGCCTGGGGCCTCCTTAAGAAACAGCTTCTTTCATCTGACCCATGGGATGCCTATGAATGCATTGCACTTGGGCCTCCTTCAACTCTTTAGTCACTTCATTAAAAATGATTCCTTGAAATGCTGCATCTGGTCTAAATGACTCACCCTGAGGCTGGGTATTCACAGCTGATACCTTTAAAAAAAACCACCCTAAATTTCTGTCTCAGTGTTTATAGCTGGGTCAGTAGCCTGTCCATAGCATTATCAGTGACATTATCTCCCTCGGCTAACAAACTATGAGTTGCCTTTGTGTAAACTTTTCAAAGTAAATGCTAATACAAGAGTTTCTGACAGCCTCCTGCTGGGCACACAGTCTCCCTGTATTACTCATTCCAAATTCAATACACGAAGTTCTGCCTCACTTAAACCATCTTCTGACCAGAAGTACAGGGAAACCCCCAGCAAAAGCTTCCTCAATGCAAATAACCCACTCTGTGGAGGTTGCCCTATTGCTGCTTTTTGGTTTGCTGTTTATTTGGCATTTCCAAGGAGCCACATTTCTGCTTTTTTCCTTCCTTCACTTCAAGAAAAGTTTTATAAGACTTTGCTTTGCAAAATGCACAGGCTATGTATTAAAAATTGTGGCAAAAGGCTTCAGCCTTGCCATCCACAAGCACTTGTCAAAATCCTGTCCTGCTTTCCTGTTACCCTCAGAGATTATTAGCTTAGTGACTGGAAAGCCCTCCTACCCAAGGCCAACAAAATTCTTCTTAGAATAAATGCCTTTTCTGTTTTGAGCCCACTGCTGCATGTGCAAAGTAAAGGCTACGAGGGAAAGGCAGTAACGTGCCCAGCGCAGAGAGCAGTGTTGCCTTCCTTTACTGCTGCTGGCTCAGAGGCAGCAGTTACAGTACAAAGCCACGTAGCATGTTATTAATAAAATACAGCACCATCATTTGGAGGAGGTGCTGTCTGGCCTAATCATTTTAAACTACTTATTCCCTCACCTATCTAGGAGAGAGAAGGGACTGGGGGCTGCAACCTAGAGGCAACTGAGCTGCCAGAAATGTAATGGTTGAGTTAAAGCCACGCACAGTTTTTGTGCAGAGGAAGGCTAAAGTCAAGTCAAGGCAATGGTGAGAGATTCACAAGACTCTTCTGAGCCTGAATATGACCCTTGAACTGGGAGCTAGACCTGCAGAGTCCTGCTTTTAGGTGACCAGGCTTGCTGCTAATACACTTTTCTCAGTAAACAAACAGCAACTGCGGCAGTTTGCCAAACTGTCTTGCCCTCGTTGTCAGAGTGAGAGAATATTGACTCATACCTCTGCCAATTTGATTTATGGTTGCTGTGTGGTCAAAGATTAGTAGCGTAGTCTAAGGCACTGATCCAGGTGGGTTACCAATACCTTTGCAATAAAACACTTGTTTAAGACTTTGTCTCAATTAAACAGATGTTCTTATGAAGATTAATCTTAGAATTACACATAATTTTTTTTGTTCTTTTTTTTACTTCTTCACAGAAAAGAATAATTTCTTATTGTAGCAATCCAATCTTATTTAACTTTATAAGCTCTGTGATGTAGAATGACTTTCATATAGCACAATAGCTGATGTGTAAAGATAAACAACATTATTTTATTATTTCCGTGACTCCCTTGATATTAGTCCACATTTATTCATACTTTGAGGAGCATATTGATGAGTAGAGAAATTTGTTTTAGTTACCAAGCAAATTAATAATTTAGTTCATTTTATTTATGGTTGTTGTGGTTTAACCCCAGCTGGCACCTAAGCACCACACAGCAGCTCACTCACTCTCCTCCAGTGGGATGGGGGAGAGAATCAGAACAGGGAAAATGAGAAAACTCATGGGCTGAGATAAAGACAGTTTAATAGGTAAAGCAAAAGCCACATACACAAGTGAAGCAAACCAAGGAATCATTCACTACTTCCCATGGTCAGGCAGGTGTTCAGCCATCTCCAGGACAACAGGGCTCCATCCCACTTAACAGTTAGTTGGGAAGACAAATGCCATCACTCTAAACATCCCCCCTTTCCTTCTTCCCCCAGCTTTCTATGCTGATCATGATGCCATATGGTGGGGAATATCCCTGTGGTCAGTTGGGGTCAGCTGTCCCGGCTGTGTCCCCTCCCAGCTCCTTGTGCCCCTCCAGCCTCCTCGCTGGTGGGGTGAGAAGCAGAAAAGGCCTTGACTCTGTGTAAGCAACAACTAAAACATTAGTGTGTTATCCATCAACATTATTCTCATATTAAATCCAAAATACAGCACTATATCAGCTACTAGGAAGAAAATTAACGCTATCATAGCCAAAAACAGGACAATGGTGTATATCTACCACTGTAATAAAATGCAGGGATTTAGGGCAAAAGTCCTTTCTGAGGCCTGTGGCTTGTGATCTCAGATTTGTAGTCAGCAGACAGCTTTTTTATTCATTTATGTTCGTGGGGGAACTACAGTTGGTAATTCAGGTAAAATAACAACTGCTGAATGTTATTTCATGTTATTTCCATACAATCTAGCAATTCTAGCATGTGCCATCACATGGTAACTTAGTTGTTCTTTTGTACAGTCCTCGCTCTGACGGTTTCAGACATTTGAGTTTTTTCTCCTTCTCCCAGGGTATCAGATGGCTCTAAACAGTGAGTGTGATCTAACAGGCTCTATGCAGAAGGCTCTGCCTTTTTTTCTTT
>KL274913.1:15144-25726 GCA_000699545.1 Podiceps cristatus
GGCCTTCTGGGCTCATGAATAGAAATACTGGACAAGTGGAATACAAGATCCTTCTATCTGTGCCTGTCGCCTTCTTGCTGAAGGAAGGCTGGTTTTCATAATTTTTTTTCCATCATTCTGAGAATGAGAGTTACTGATCCCCTGTTGCCAAAGATATCTGAAATCTGCCCAGCCATCTGCCGTTCCTCTGGGACTGCGATGCTGCACCTCCCATCCCTGCTTTCCTTTCCAGGGGACGGAGATGATCCTTTTGCAGCTTCCGGCTCTGATCCTGTCATACCTGGTAATACAAGTGCCTTCCGCTTACTTAGTGTAATCTTTTTCTTATCAATAAAATTCTGATAGAACAGGAACCCAGGAGGTTATAAGAGGAAAAAAAAAATTCAACTATAAAAGCACTTATTTTATAAGGTGATCAAGAGACTCATTCTTCCAGCTCCTAGACACTTCTGCAAGTACGATATAAAACCAATAAGTAGCTAAATGCTTCATGTTGCTGAAGGATTGATGTATGCATGTTTCAGTTCTTTGATCTGGTCCTTTCCTATAAAGCCAGAAATGAAGAACAAAACCACCTATATTTTTAAAATCCTAAAAGGAATCACTTAAGTACAACTATTTCAAGTGGAGGAAGGAATACTAGCTACAACAGAGAGATTGACTTCTGGGTGTTCACAAAGTTGTGCTTTCTGCTCATCTTCCTCTCATGATTTTCCATATCTCCATTGTCCCGTTGCTTTTTGTGCTTGACTGCTGAACAGCTTTTGGTCACAGACTTCTTTTGACTAAGTAGATACAGCTGAAATTTTCATGCTGCTTGAATTCTTTAATTGGAAAAGACTCAAGACAAATATGAGAGGCCACCAGATCCCTTCCTGTCATCTGTAAATAATTTTCAAAGACTACAGAGAATGTTGCAGACATGTCAAGTTTTCAGTAATCTCAGAAGGAGAAAGGGAAGATCCTAATGCAAATACCAAGTAGTATATGTTATCTGTCCTGGGAGGCAACATGCCAATCAAACTGAAAATATGCTTCTCGGTAGAAAACTGCCTGGAGTTTTAATCAGCTTTAGCTGATTTTTTTGCAGAGTACCATATTTACCAAAGTGTAGGGCAACCTTGAGTCTAAGGTGACCTCTCACTGTCTGTTTTAGCAAGGAAAAAAAAAATCAAATATTGTGTGCTGAAAATTCCTGGAATTATCATTGCAACCCAGAATGATTCCACCTCTGATGCCTGATGGAGACAAGAGAATTAATGTGGAGCAGGAAGTATGCTGGTTGTAAGGGCTGGGCTTGCTCTTAGATGAGGCAGTCTGATTCCATGTGAAGTCAAGAAAAAGACAGCAAATACAAGTTCTACCTCTTTAAATCTTGAAGGGTATTTCTGGGATAATTTCTGGAGAGAAGTGTACAGAAATGACAGTAAAGACTTCTTCAGTAAAGAGCATCTGGTTTTGTGTCTATGATACATGGATAATGACGTGAATGCTACCTGTAGGCAATTATGTATTTTATGGGATTCTACAACATAACCCATACACAGGTGGAAATAATTATATCAGTAATTAAAGGTATACCTTATGTCTAGATCCTAGGATCAACAACTGTGGGAAACCACAGCAGGTTCAGTATTTGGTTTGGTAACCAGACTGTAAAAGAAGGAACCATGAGCTAAGATATTCCTTGCTAGCAGCAGTGCCTTCAGCTGGCATTTCAGGATGCTATTATAAGCAGTACTACCCTGAGAGATCCTTTTGAAACATTTGATAAAGTCACAAAAGTAATTACATTTTGTCCAACTTTATCCAGGAAATAAGGCACCTGGAGACAGTCATGCCTTTCATTTATACAGCCAGACAGATCTCATGCAGAAGAGCTGCCTTCTATTTCTGAGCATTACCTTGCTCTCTGTGCATCTTGTGATTGCAACACTGAGATTGAATTTGTGGCATAACAGCTGTAATGCAAAAAGTGCAAATTAATTCCAGAGGTTGGCTAAAAGTCTTAAACATGGTATACCCATCTCAAACTCTACATAGACTGAACATTTCAGCACCAGAATCTCTTATGAAAATTACTTCATTTACTTTAGTTGACTTATGATTTAGGCTACATTTTCTTTGGGAATCAGATTAATGCTGGTAAAAGTCTAAACGCCCATGTTTCCAAGGAGAAGTCTTCTCTCTTCTTCCTTCCCCCACTCCTGGTTCCAAAATCTGGAAGAAAAGCACCAACTCATTAAATGTTTATAGATTTATTTAGCTAGAAACAATTTTACTGTATGTAATAACAGGTTTGAACAGAAAGAGTACTCAGTTTTTAAAAATTTTGCAATTCTTGTGACAGACCCAAACTTCCCGGAAACTGCTGAAGACATCCTTCAGATGTATGATCCTGATTACGCTCATAATCATGTGATTGCCCAGAGTTAGCTGTAGCATTTGAACTTCCAGTTTATAAGAAGTTTGTTGGGGGCAATTCCCAAGTGTTTCCATTCACTCAGCCAAGCAGGACATAAG
The DNA here is from genome assembly GCA_000699545.1 of Podiceps cristatus. Classification (NCBI taxonomy): domain Eukaryota; kingdom Metazoa; phylum Chordata; class Aves; order Podicipediformes; family Podicipedidae; genus Podiceps; species Podiceps cristatus. Next base: position 17,668 of record KL274913.1, read on the forward strand.
CTATTCTCTAAAAACAGGCAAGCTGATATAAAATTATTTTGTTTGGACCTGTATCCCAACATCGCACGTAGTTAAAGCACTCAGAGCAACATGAGAACATGGCTTTGAACCACAGGAGAAAAGTCATGGCTCAAGGATGTATTACACATACGTGAGGACTACACAGATGACTTGACAGCTTACAGATGCTGGGGAGGAATACATTTCAGGAAGGCCAGGGCTGTAGATCATTGCCTGGCATCTCTTCAGCTCTGTAAGCTGTTCTCTCTGGGATCAGGTTTCAGAAAGGAATGAATGACTAAAACTGCTGACTCTCCAGCAGGATGATTAACCTCCTGCTCCAGGCTTGGTGTTTGATTTATTTACTAATGCAGCTCCTAGTTGTTACGTGGTGGAAGAGCTGGGGTATATGTTCTGTATTGGGAGCGTATGTGTGAGCAGAGAAATTATCACTCATCTCCCCAGCATCGTAGTCTCTCCTCCAAAACAGTAGGAAGAACCCTCATCTGCAGTCAGGGAGCTATTACAAGGAAAGAGCACAAAAGGGAATTGGAGTTCACTGTCAACTTTGATCCCAGCAGAAAAATTATCTGTAGAATAGAGTGTCCCCGGCTGCAATATGTCTTCTGTTATGTTCTCTGTGGTGGGAGGGAGAACCTGGACACTGCAGGGTCCACTGCAAAGGCAACAGCTGCAGGGAAGTTTTATGGCCACGTGGTTCTACTAGAGATGCAACTTTCTAGTGTCAGATCGCCTTGGGACAACTCCCACAAAACATACCTGCTGCTGTAGGGCAACAAACCACCAGCCAGGGGTCAAAGCTTTACCTGCAATTGCACCAAAATAGTATTTTTGGTGAAAGAGTTTGTAGTCAATTATCACTCTGAAAAGTCAATAATACTTAAATGATGACAGTTTCTCAATGTCACAGAAATACCAAGTTTCTTATTAGCTGCTCTTTTGTAGTAGCAAAAATACACCTCAAAATACAAAAGTTCAAAATGAGAAACCATGTAAGCACTGCTCACTTGTGCTGTGGGCTTGGCTCAGTTGCTGCCAATGTTCACAGGTTCTTTATGAGTGACAAAGATTTATCTTGGATCCCACCTTTCTGAGTCATGGGATTCCATGAGATTCTTACCTCCTATCAAAGGACAATGTTGGCAGCCACCAAGGAAACATTTGAAACAGTAGGCTTCCTGAGGCCTGAAAAAAAGAGAAAGCAAATAAACCCACCTTTAATGTGTATATACATACACCCAATGGTATATGTATATATGGTATGGATGGGTGCGTGCATGTGTATCTATCTATCTTAATGGAGGAAGGGACGGACAGAGAGACAAAAACATCTCATGATCTTTGTGAAGGCAAGGATTTCAGTTTTTGGAAGGCAGTCACTGGCAATGCCAGCCCTCTAAAAAGAAAAAACAAACAAAAAAAAGCCACCTTAGTGAGATTTTGGAAGTACATAGCTGGTTTGGAGAAGACTCATCAGGCTGCCAGGCTAGGTCCTTTAGGAGACAGCACACTTACATCCAGGTCTTGCAAGCACTTGATCCAGTTGAGCAGCTTTTCACATGGATGGAGGTGGTAGTCAGCAGGGAGGGCATGCTCCCTCTGAAGGAGCACAAGGGCTCCATCTCTTCCAGCAAGAGATTCCAGCACCCTGATATTGCACTTAGTTTTCTCACTCGTGGTAGTGAAGTTTGCATCATACTTTGTGAGGTCAGAAGGTAAGGATCCAAAAATTACATTCTTCCTCATGAGTAAGCTTTAGCATGATCTGTAATGACTCATCAGGCTAAAGGGTTGTAAGGCCAAGCTATTTATGAAAATATGCTTTTAAATATTGGCTGAGTTTTCTGAGAAGGAAATTTTGTACAAAAAGCATGAAGAATTGCATCCAGTAGGCATTAAATATTTAAACACATTGTTTGTCAAGATTTGTAATTCCATATGCTGTAGATTTTCTTATTTGTCTTTATTTTTTTTCTATATGCCAAAATAAATTTTAAAGCGAAAAACCAATACATAAATGCTGGCAAATATTCTTACTATCCAGTATATTCAGACTTATTTAATTAACTTGTCAGGCTTGTTTTTTACCAAGCTCTTTCTGTGGCTATGACAAATTATATCTTCCAGATCTGATTATTCATTAAATGTCTACTGTGAATTTCAGGCTCCCTCATGCTTAAAATACAGTGCATGTGTAATGGGATTAAGAATTAAAATATGTTTCCTAATTTTATTTAATTGATGACTTAAAATTACGGAAGTTAAATTCTATGGATGCTACAGAACACATCAATTAACTGTACTGAGCTAATTAACTTTTATAATATATTTTGACTGCAGCACATATATTTTCAGACCTGAAAGAAATGACTGGACTGTTTATTACTGAGATTAGCTTCAAAGCTTTGTTTTGATTTCAGTGGTGGGCACATTTTAATCTACTTTTGGAGTAAATAATGAGTGACTGAATCCTCATTTATCAGAAAGATTCAATGATGAAATTAAACATTATTTTAGGGCATTGTTTCCCATTGAGTGGCCTAATAAGGTTTTGGGAAGCTTGTTGTAGGACTTTGAAGACTCAGCATCTCACTGCTGTGCTCTAGTAAACTACAGAGATTTTGCTCTCCTGCGGTAGGGGAGCAGGGTTAGAGTTGAGGTTCTCAGTAGCTGCTGCTCAGAAACCTTCGAGCCTGGCTCAGTTCACACTGATGGCTATGGGGAGGTTCCCGCAGATTCCTATAGATTCTTGATTAGACGGATTAGAGCTGTGTTGCACAAATTGCAATTGGTACATTATTTTCATATGCCTGTTTCTCTGGAGAAAGTTATTTTATTCTTTTTGTCATGAAGATGACATATCACTTTTTTTTTTTTTTTTTTAAATCAACTATTGTCCCTGGATGGATGACTTTATTTTCTCCATTCAAGGCTATAACAGAACCTTAAGCACAACCTTGGGTAAAATTTGCATGAGAAATTATTTCTAGCACACAGCCAACCACCACTTCATTATGCTCACAGGAAACCCCCTACCCTCTCAACAAAGCAAAAAATTAAAAATAGGACTCTGTATGCAGAGCCTGGTGTTATCACTGCTGTCTTCAGCTGAAGTCCTGTCATTTATGACAGTTGCGTAGTTTGTGCACCACAGGCCTTTACAGGCTGAGAATACTCAGAGAGAAATGCAACATTTATGAAAATGCCATTGGAGTAATAAGCAAGAAGGAGGATGCAGTGTGAGAAACAAATTTAAAGGATGATACAAGCTTCCCAGAATCTTCCCTGATAGATCTTTTAAACTGTTTTAGCTGGGGAGGAAAATAACCCCTGGCCATTTTGCCAAAGACTGCTTCTCCTTCACAAGTAACTTCAAAATCAAAATTAAAGACTTTTCCAAGAGGTATTTTCTGCTTCAGCTACAGCTTCTGGGCTGGGGAATGCATTAATTCAAGCAAGTCTTACAGCTTGTGTTAAGAAAACCTCACCAACTCTAAACTGAACTGAAAATCAACAACTCTTTGTGTCTTACGAGGCAAACACCTGTCAGGAAGATGAAGATTTAACGTCAATAGGTTACATTTCTTGCAGCCCTTTATCTGTGCTATCTGTGACGGTACCTTATTCTCTCTTCTCCCTCCATAACACGTTCCTCCGTGGCATCCTCTTCTGCATGGAAGAACCCCTCGAGGTCACCTCATCTTTCTGTAATGTGTTTTCAAGTCCCTCTTCGGCTGTGGTGCCTGTAAGAAAACAGCTGCCATTTAAAAGCTTGAGGGAGGTGCTTGTAAAACAGAATCTACGTTAAAAGAGTAAGAAACTGTGATACAGGTTTCTTTATATTTGACAGTCTCCCCCTCTCCAAAACGGGTATGGGGCTTGTTGTCTTAGAGTCTCATCTACAAAGGGCAACTCAAGTGCAACATGGAGCATTAAGAACCTGTTCTTACAAACATTAACTAAATATTTAAAAATAATAATGTGTACACCCAGCGCCAGTTAACTGAGGCTGGTTACATAAGCAGCCATTTTGCTGCTGGTGGACTTTCTTCACTGCTTGGCAAAAATAGCTGGAAAATAGTTTTTTCTGGTTTGTAAAACTAGCTCGTGCCACTGCCAGTTTCAGATAGTCACATGGAAAGTTTTACAGTCTGAGATGGAAAGCCTTGTTGAAGCCATCGTAGGTAACAAGACCTCACTGCCAATAAAATAATCCTTAAATGCTAGATGTTCCTCAGTGTTGGATTAAAGGGGCTGGGTTTAAGGCGTTCACGGCGTTCAGGGAAAATTTTGCCATTCAGTTTTTGAGGAAAGAAATGGGGTCTGCAGTTAGGGGTGGTTTCAATAGAGAGTAATTAGGATAAGGCAAAAAAAACCCCAGTTTTTTCTGTATTCTCTCTCTGGCCCTGCCCTGGTGACTCCACATGTGGCTACACAAGTCATTTGACTTTGGGCAGAAGGAGATAACACCTACCTCCCCACACTGCCATGAGATTAGCTTCATGTTTGTAAAGCACTTTGGAAAGATAAAGTGCTAAATGTTATTTGGGACTCCTACACTCTACACTCCTGCCTCTGAGACCACCTCAACACCCGGGGCTTCGGCAGGCAACGCAGGCGCCCGGTACGAGCCAGTGGCAGATGGATGTGAGCCGCTGCCACCATAGCCTCTCTCCCACCCATGTTAATGTACAAAGCCACCTTTGCGAGGCTATGCTGTGCTTTAGTTACAGCTTAATTTGCCCTGCCTGTCATTTTTAATACACAGCTGTATATATTTTGTTGTCTTCGATTGGTTCTGTGGTTATGCTTGTATTGAGCAGGATTATCTTTTGAGCAGCAGCGTAGATCAGTGGGAGTAAGACAACAAGTTAAAGGTAGAAGAGCAGGATTGTTTTACAGTTAGTGTCCTTTCTCAGACGTTTTACTTGTGTGCTTCTGCTTCTTTGGGAAATGGGAAACATCCTTTCTCTCTTTTTATAAGAGTCTACGTATTTTCCTGCGCTTGTGGGAAAGGCAACTGGGCAATGACCTCATTCAGTGCAAATGAAAGGGATTTCCTAGCAAAGGATGGTAATTTGCACAGCACTGCAGGTATGTGAAAGCGCTGAATGTAACCTGGGAGTACAGAGAGGGGAAGACCTCTGCCGTAACAGAGCTATAATCACCTCGTGCTTTCACTAATTGCCAAGAGCCTGAGCTCTTAAGTGCTATGTTATTTTTTTTATAAACTCTATTAAATTGCTACTTCTTGGCCATTTTCTCCAGTCGTTCCTATCAGCCCTCATTATCGCCTGCCCTTAGTAGTGAGTCTCAGAAATGAATGCAGTTCCTACAGCCCTCCATTTGTGAAACTGGTGGTGGTAGAGGACAGATTGTCTGCAAAGAATAAAAAGAGGTGAACTGCTTGTGAGAATATAATGAAATGAGCTGTGGACCAGCTTCAAGCGCTCAAAATTAAACCAGGAATCATCTTCCAAACACAATGCCTTATCTCAAAGCAGACTCTTACCTACCTTATCACTGTTATTCCGTGTCATGGGGATGCTGGCAGTCACTCTTGTTTACATTTTCACTTATTTTTCAGCAGACTGATCAACTAGGAAGGTTTTCAGGAATAGACAATATGTGTTGTGTGTTTGTAATAGTGAGGTTCTTCATTCTCAGGTGTTAACCTCTTCTAAAGCTTTATTTTATCAATCACTTCTATAGGTCTGGTAGATTGAGTGTGCATCACTAAAAAAATCAGAAGGGACAGCAGGAAAGAGCACATAAGTGAATTTTAGCTAGCTTAAAAATATAATAACATCTTACTAATAAGATCTGGGAATTTCCTCAGGAATTTGCTAAATGAACCTATCACTGCACTCCTTAAAGTTTTGCCTGATAAATATTTTTATGGGGGCTTAGTTATCAGTATTCCAGAGCTGTGCATTTTTTATGTTACTTTTACTGAGTATATGAAGATGAGAGAGGGCAATAGCATAAGAAAACCATTAACATTAACACCAATGGAAAAGGCAATAATAAAAATAAGACTTTTTTTTCCCCACATTTTTACAAAAATATAACAAAAGAGAACATGTGGTCTATACATATTGTATTTAATAACCATTTAATTAAAAATGCATCATTCAATGAATAGTTTTCAAAAGGCTGCCACAGATGTGGCAATGAATAAATAAGAATATTCTACAGTTCCTTAGTCTAGCATATTCCATTTTACTGTGCTTTGCACATATTAACTAGAGATTAACATAATCTGACATCATATTACACATAGTACATAATAATTTACGTACATACATTACGTACATACAAACAATGCATACCATACATACAAACATTACATACAATAATTTACATAATAAGAATTTACATACATATTACATAATAATAATGATTAACATAACCTGACATCAACCTGAGATGACTGTGTTTCATTCTATGTTAGTGAGAGGGAGAGAGAAACACAGAAGGATTGGGTGATCTGCATAGAAATGTCCTGATGCTCTTTCCTTTCTTTCCTATGTGATGTCAACGAGCTGAAAAATAATGTCTGAATTGCACCTGCATGTACATCACATGGTTGTCTGTGTGCTGTTTTTTTCTGAACATTAGCACCAGCCAACCCGTACACCAGGCCATGCATATAATGTTATTTTTATATATGCAGAAGTATGAAGTAATAGCCTTCTTTTCTATTATATTTTAAACTACAGCATGCTTATATATTTACCAAACATACCTGTGAGAAAGGAAAACATGCAATGAAAAAGATAAAAATTACTCAAATTTTGATTTGAGTAATCAAATCAAAACAAAAATTACAATCCAAATTAAATTAAATAAATATTATTTAAATGCTATATATACATATATATCGCTGTCACAACAAAGAATACTTTATTCTTACAGGGCAAAATAATCTCTAACTTCAGGAAAAGTAAAGCAGGTGCTCATATAGAAGAATAGCTGCTGAACTTTATTTTGCATGTTTTAAAAAATCTAAAAGCTATTTCTTTTAGGGAAGAAAGAGTTTATGACTGAGTTAATCTTCAACCAGAAAAATAACACACTCTCTTTCAGTAAAAGTTTGGATCCATTTTGCATACCTAGAATGAATTCTCGCACTTACCATTGACCCCCAAAAATGTAAATTAGGAAGACTGAAAGGCTCAATGTTCATCTTTTATTATGAACTAAATTATTAAATTGATGTTTTAGCACCTGTATCTATTGAAAAGTTAGACATTTACACTTCTATAATATGAAGTTCCTGGGATTTGAGTCTAAAAAGGAAAAGGGTGTGAAAAATACAGTGAAGAAAGTCTGAGTTCCTTTTGGAGACGGGGAAATACTTATCATCAGGTTGTATTTTTAGACTAAATTTCATGTATGGAACTACAGTGACTTTTCCTTCTTCTCACAGACCTGTTTAAGAAAAGTCCATTTCTATCTCACGCAAGAGACCAGCATGGCTGAGTCAAGACCTGCTGGTCAAACTTAAGGGCAAGAAGGAAATGCACAGGCAGTGGAAGCAGGGAGATGGATGTCCTGGGAAGAGTGTAGGGATGCTGCCTGGTTGTGTAGGGATGGGGTCAGGAAGGCCAAGATGTGGCTGGAGCTGAACTTGGCAAGGGATGCAAAGAATAATAACGGCTTCTACAGGTATGCTGGACAGAAAAGGAAGGTCAAAGAAAGCATCCCACCTGCCCCTCCCACCCTCACCCCCACCCCAATGAGCAAGACTGGTAAACTGCTAAAAACAGACAAGGAGAAAGCTGAGGTACTCAACAACTTTTTTTTTGCCTCAGTCTTCACTGACAACCTCTCTTCCCACACATCTTGAGTGGATAGACCACAAAACGAGGACTGTGAGAGCAAAGTGCCTCCCACTGTAAACAGAACATCAGGTTCAAGACCACCTGAGGAACCTGAACATACGCAAGTCTATGGGACCTGACGAGATGCATCCCAGAGTCTTGAGGGAATTGCCAATGATGTAGTTGCCAAGCCACTCTCCATGACACTTGAA
>KL274914.1:0-16199 GCA_000699545.1 Podiceps cristatus
GGGGCTGCCCGGGGAAGCAGCCGGTCGTCCGCTCGCCCGAGACCGTCCCGGCACGGGGCTGGCTGTTTATTTGCAAAGCCTTTGTACCTCGGGTTACTTGCAAGGCTGACGCTTGGGGAGTCCTGCTAAAACAGGACTGAATCTATTCCCTGCTTTGCTTGTAATTTGCAGCTTATGAAAACCAGATGGATGACTCTGTTCTCCGCAAGTCGGTGTAGGGGTGGGAGCTTCTGACATTAGAGCAGCTTTTACAGAAAACACTGGGTTAAGCAGATTCAGGCTCAAGCTAGATTGCTTCTTCCCTCCCCCCCTTTTTGTCTATTTTTACTGCATCATTGGTATGTGTCCAAGGAAAGTCGGCCATATCGTTCGGAAATACAAGGGGATAAACTTTGGACTGTCAGATCTCTTCACGCTGAGGCTCCGGAGTAAATGAACTGGGGGAGAGAGAATTAGAAGGAGAGATTTCTTGAGGTGAACTTCTGTGGCGGTCTGCTCTGCGGACAGCAGCGTACAGTAAGGAAGGAACCGCAGCAGTCCGTCCCCGTCTGTCTCAGTAACGTAAGTTACCCTTTCACAGTCCTCTCTAACGTCTCTGTGCTTTTTCTGCTTTTGAGTATTTTGTGAGGGCAGTGGGTTTAGAGCGAGTGAGCTCTTGTGTCAACGAGGGAATTGCTTTGTCTGTCTTTCTCTAAGTCAGGGCAGTAGCGGGGAAGCTGAGTGCTTTGACACCACCTTTTTTGACAGTCTTGCTAGTTCGACTTTAGATGGTTGTCAAAACCTTTAAACTTTTTCAGCGTTTGTGCATAAATGTGTTTGTAGTCGGCAAAAGACAAAAACGTTTCGATTGAACAGCGTGTGTCAGGCTTCTGTACGAGCAAGCGTTTCAAAGGGGGCTGTGTGATGCTGTGTAAACAGGAGAGGATGCGACAAGGGAAAACAAATGTTTCCTGCTCTTTAATACTTAAAAGAAATAATTGAAACAGAGCCAAGGAGTTTGCCTAGGAAAAAAATAGTGACATTTATGCAAAACAAAATGACAGCTCTGTAAATCTGAGAGGACAGTGGCAAGGTCTAATTAGAGTTTTGCTTTTCAAAGGCGTTCAGGTTTTTGAAGTTGGCAGCTGGCATTAATGCTGCCCAGTTCTCTTGTTGTGCTTTTGTGAAGAGTAACTCGAGCCATCACCTGATGCGCAGCTCTCCCCTGATTACTGGCGGTGGTTGATTTCCCCCCTTTTAGTCTGTTCTACTGGTTTCAAAATGCAGTCTAGGCAGCCTGTCAGGCAGATTGATAGGGTTAAGTAAAACAAGGGATTATAATGATAATGTAACAGGTAATATATCGAGAATAAGACAAAAATCACCCTGAGGTCAAACATTCATTAGACTAAACCAATTACATAAATGTTCATTTATATGCGGACAAATAAGAAAATTGTGGTGAAAGTAGAACGACTAATTAGATAAGGATGTGGCATAAGAGAAGTTGCTTTCTGTTCCAGCCTTGGATTTCTTGTCTTTGAGGGCAATGGTTTTATTACCTGGATAACAGTTCTGTGGCCAACGATTGTGATTTAATCATCAGAAGTTTTTTCCTTAAAATTCCACATTGCTGCTTGTGTGAGGACTGAAATTAAATTGACTAGCGATACTAATGAGAGCTTCTAGACAACGTGAATATTTGGAATAAACTTGGGGATATAAACCGTAGAGCTTGAAAAGCATATTACAAGGTTTGGTTTGTTAAATTCTGTATAACCTTTTTTTAATTTAAAGCTAGTCCCATAATTTTCTGGAAGATGGACTCATGATGTCTAAAGCCTGGAGTGGTTATAGAGATAAGGCACCAGGAAGCTACTGTACCTGGTCTTGGGACTGTATCGTCCTGCTAGAAAACAAAGCCAGCAGAAAGTGGAGGTTAGTCCTCATTTCCTGAGAGGTTTTTTGGGGGCATCGTTCTGTTGGATGCTGAAAAAATGAAATAAGGCTTCTGTGCTTGGCCCTCATCCAAAACTGTTTACCATAAATTAAAGGTTTCCTCAAACTTCTCAGCAAAGCATTTGACAAACTTGAGTTGTGAGGAAACTCCCTGGTCTAACCTGGACCTGCAGTGCCCACAGTTTGGCTATAAAGAACAGCTTGGGGTTTTCTTCATTCAGGGCTCATGTCAGTCTTTTTTCATGAGAAATGGCTTTGATACACCTTTAATGCAGCATGGCTTTCCTCGGGGAGAAGGCTAAACAGAACTTACTTGTTGCTTCAAGAAGCACCACTAACACATGCTCCTTGAGGGCCAGAGGGAAACGTGAAGTGGGTTTTGTGACAGAACCAATTCTAGATTGATTATAGGGTTTCTGGGAAGGGGGGGAAATGAAAGTCATGGAAACCTTTATTTCAGCCAACTGGGATGTGTAATTTGTAAAGGGAAACGGCAAATGTATCATGCTAGATACAGAATAAAAATTAGAAGTGTATATATGTCTAATGCCCTTTTTGAGGGGTCTTAAATGTCATCTTTTTCACGGAAGTTATTTTCCATGTACTAACTAGAATATACGAGCTCGGTGAAATCTTGGTTTTGAGGCTAGGCTTGAGACAAGCAGTGTCCGTGGCCTGACAGCACATGCGAGTGCTGTCTGAATTCTATGATGTCCAGCAGCATGAACAGTGTTTGGAAAATTAAACCTTACCCGGACAAAGATGACAATACTGCTAGGGGATTTCCCCAGCTCATGATAGTATTACTCTGGCAACCCCACTTTTAGCTTGAAGGTCGGGTTGTTTACTGGAAAATCCCAGATAATTGGGGCTTGAAGCCATCGTGAAAACATGCTGGGCCTGTCTTTGCCTGATAATTGAATTTCATTAATTTATAACAAAACTAGGATTTGGACGGCTTATATGAACACAGTGATGCTCCCGATTCCTTTGAGGAAAACTGAGGAATTAAATGAACTGAAAAGGTTTTGGGTGTCCTAATGCAGAGAACAAAGTGTTGTGCATTACTACAGTGAAGCTGAAATTTAGACATTTGCATAAAGTATTAAACATACACAGTTTTGCACAAACATGTAATATTGTGTCTAGACACATGAACTATTTAGATAAAAACAAGGGCACAGTGTAGGGTGGCTTAGAACAAATCCTTGAGCCAAATGTAAAAACATTGGATTGGATTTGATCACTTGGCAAGCATATTGTCTCATCAAAATTAAATATGCCCGAGGATACAAGTGTAGCTAGTTTGAACTATTTGTTTATACACAGCAGCAAACATATATATTACTCCAAATAATAAATTTAGTTTATAAACAATGATCCTTAATACAATTGCGTTATAGCAGGGACTAGCTCTTCAGATTTAAGTAGTTGTCAAGGACGGTACAATATTCTGTATTATAAAGAGCCATTAATTCCAAAGAAGCTACAAATATGTTGGAAACTCCAACACAGGTTTTTTCCACTTTTTTTTTTAAAAAAAAATTTTTTTTGAGCCCTAAATTTTTTTTCCTGGAGTTTTGCCCATCCATATTTTCAGGGCAACATGTATGACCTTGCTTTTTTCAGTCAGGTTTCAGGGACCATGTTGAAGAAGTCCAGTGACTGTCAGGTTGAAATCCACTATTGTGGATCTTATACTTGGCTGATACCGTCATCCAAATGCTATTTCCAGAGACTGCAGGTTGTGGTTATGATATTGGTGATGTTTGTGGGTTATAAAAAAAAGGGGGATGGGGGGAAGTTAACCATGTGAAATGCATGACATGAGATGTTAAAAAAGCAAGACTCTGAAACAAAATCAATATTTATTGAAAGGAATAAATGTTGGAAAAGAAATAATCATTGTTTGGAGGTTTCTAAAATACAGAAGGGAAAAGACAGGACTTAGCATTCACATAAATAGACTACATCTCTCTATAACTCCATTTTTTAATAGGTTACTTTTTAAGTCACATTTGCTTCTCCTGCTAGAATTGGGCCTGCTCTTATATTTGTTACCTGAGATGAACGGATTGAGGCAGTGCCTTGGTGTGCTGTAAGGTTTATGTTGGCGTGTGCCTGTCATGGAAAGAGCTGTTTGGTTGCAAAAACTTAGCAAATGCAATTTGCAAGAATTTCTGTTTTATGAGAAACTGTGCAAGGTTTCTTTCTCTTCCTCTTTATTTTTGATCAACTGGAATAAACTCCGTCTCCCACTGAACGAAACTCAGGTTGACCTTTGGAGAGATGAAAATGGTATTTCATATCAAATTTTCTGAATCATTTTATTTCTATAAAGATCAGGTTTTATGCCTGTGGTTTAAGTAAAGAAGTATTTATTGTATAAATTGTAACATTAAAGACATGCGTCTTTGTTTTCTACCATAGACTCTCTAGAGGTCTTCTGTCACAGAATCTGTAGATGTATCTTGGCATTGTGTGTCATTCCTTCTAATAATTGGGGCGGTTGCCTATATTTGGATTGGGCATTGCTTATTTTAAAGGGTGAATTTAGCTGGAAGTCAGTAGTTTGATCACAGGAATAGCAGTTTGTAACTAGAATAGCATAAAGTGAAGTAAATGATGTACCATGTCGCTCTAACGTACTGTGTGGGGACGACCCAGGGTCTAGTCAGCTGAGGAGTCTGCTGGCAACCAGACGGCCTTCCAACTTGCCAGCTGGACTGTAGGGCAATAACTCAAAAGCAAATCCCATTCAAAAGGAAGAATTGAAATAGTAATTGGAATATAGTTCTTCAGGTGCTGAACAGATAGTGTGGCTGGTAGGTGTTGGCTGGCTCCACCCATCTTGCTACTAGTTAGTTGCAGCAGGGTTAAAAGAGGCACAGCTAAATTAAGGAGACTAATCATAGACACGTGAAAAATGTTAGCAGCGTGTATTCTGGCACTTCTAACGTTACATGGTGATCCTGTTAACACAAGCATCAAAATATATCCTGTATAGCTGGGCTGCTACAGCAGTTTACAAACAAACTGCTGCCAGAATGGCTGCGATGGTTTAACTCTGGATATTAAATCTAGGCTGCAATAACGTTAAGAATACGCCCTGCCACTAGGAGAAGACAAATGACTTTAAAATGTACCGTAATCATGTATACTGTCAATGTTCCCCTGGAAGAACTCTGGATATCTCTGCTTCTTCTGGTCAGCATGTTTGCTCATGTGTAAAAATATTATTCGTTCTCTCTTGCTTTAAGACCTGCTGAATATTTTCAGTCTTGGATGCATTTTAGGAGCAATTAATTAGGTGGATGGTGATCTTCAGTCCTTATGACAGGGTGGACACCCTTTATGAAAGAGACATGAAGGCTGGAGTAGATGCAATTACTTTAGATCAGGTTTTAAATGCATGAGATCACAGAATCACAGGCTGGTTTGGGTTGGGAGGGACCTTCCGGACCACCCAGCCCCCCCCCCTGCCACGGGCAGGGACACCTCCCGCTAGACCAGGCTGCTCCAGCCCCGTCCAGCCCGGCCTTGAGCGCTGCCAGGGACGGGGCAGCCCCCGCTTCCCGCGGCGGCCTGTGGGCAGCCTTACAAGTTCCTCAGGAACTAGCATGACCTCCAGGAATGAAAATTCAGGACTGAGGAACAATCTTCTGCAGCATACGTGAATTCTGCAAGAGGAAAAACTGCCACGGTTTGTCTGCATTTGCGCAGTATTTTTTTTTCCTTTTCCAGTGAGGAAACACTGTCATGAAATACCCTTCTACAACTTTCTCTCCTGTAATCCCTATGTTGGTGGGAGTGTTGATGTAAACCTTCAGGGATTAGCTCACACAAGATAAGCTTCTGCAGGTGGTTGTTTTGTTGTTGTCTTGAATTTAATTTGATATTTAGAGCTCAAGCAATTGCACTGTACTGGGGCTGGGAAACCTAGGGCCCAAAAATCAGATGGAGCCACAGCCTAATTTCATAATATCTGGGGGTTTTGTTTGGTTGGTTGGTTTTTTTTTGTCCTGAGTGTTACTCTGAGACAATACTGTGATACGGGTTAGTGTGTGATCTTCCCAATGTGCCTGAAAGGCTTGCTGGACCCTTGCAAAGAACAAGCTCTTCTCTTTACTTACCTAATTCTTAGTCTGCTCTGCATAGTCTTGTAAGCAACTGATCTTTCTGTATCTCAGCTCAGGAAACATTTTATAATAAAGAGATACAATTAAGTGATGCACCATGAAGATTTCATCCTATTTATCAAATATGCAGGGGTAATCTTTTTGCTCCGCAGTTAGGCATCTAAAATAGCTGGAAATAAATTTTGATTGGGAAATACAAATATATTCTGAGATACTTCATTACTAATTAAAGACAAATAATTTTCCATTCATTCACAAATGTCATCCATTACGTAAAAACTCCCAGTGGAGATAAGTGCAGTCCTTTATTACCGGGGGAAGAGGAGTCAGTATTTAACAGAGGACTGCTTTATAAGAACCCCCCACAACAAAAAACCACACTCACAGAAAAAAAAAAAAAAAAAAAACCAAAAAAAACCCAAAACAAACTAGACTGGTGCATGCAAAAATGTTTGTATATAATAAGGTGAATTTGCAGATGATGAGTGAGCAGTCCCATGCATTTCCTGTCCTTGCAAAGTCCAAAATTTTTGTTTGTCTTTTGGGATGGATTTTTGTCTGCACTCCTGATGGTGGCCTTTACCCTCTGAACAACCATCCTTGTTTCAGCTCTGGGATGTGTTCTTGCAGAAGGCAAGGGACCTCTGCTGAGGAAAGGGGACAACCTTTAAACTTTTAAATGAGGAGAACCAGGACAGCAATCAAGGCCTGATTTCTCCAGGGTCTACAGCATCACATTTAGCATAATAGAGAGTACCTCTGTAGAGAAACAAGATAAGCGTCACTCTTAAGGAAATATCACTAGAAGTCTTGTGTCATGTGTGCGTCCCCCATCCTGAAGTATAAAGTAAATTTGAAAAGGTAGGAGGAAGTGGGGAGACATGCTAGGTTAGTATTTTATTCGCTATGAAAGGGTTCTCTGCTTGTTACGGGTTTTGTTTGTATGGCTTAGAAATCGATGTACATGCTAAAGGTACTCCGTGGCCCTCAGCGGCATTCTTCGTGCACCAGCAGTGTACTCCGGCAGCTGTCTGATGGGTTCATTTCACCTGACATCCCTAAAAAGTGATAAAAACAGCCCTGTGCAGCCGTTATTGTCCATTAACTATGCCAAAAGGGAGTGGCTACTTAGCTCCTGTGATGTCTGCGATGAGTATTTTGAAGGTTTGTCTGAGTCAAATCAAAAGTAAATCTAGACTAGGCTTCTAACTTGGATGGTGGCTGAGAGCGGATGCCTACAGAAGGGCGTAAGAATAGCTCAGACGTATGGTACTCTCCAGGATGCTCTTGCATCTTCAATGATTTGTGCCTCCAGTTCTGCTTCTGGTAGAGGTGGTGTCTTTGTATTTTAAAAATGTTAATCAATTTCTCCAGCATGAGTTTGTCTTCTTCCGGAATGCCTGTAAAACATTAACTTACTGTAGCATCCTGGGCAGTGGGTTTCGCAGCTCACAGGATGAAGGAGCATCCAGCACATTACTGATAGCCTTAAAAGAGGTTTCTCATCTGTGACCAATAAAAAGGAAGAGGAAAAAGCAATAGATATAAATTGTGAGTAAAAAATAAATTGTGAATAAAATTTAACTCAGAGTAGAGCGTGTTCCACCTACCAAAAACCCAGTGATTGCTGTTTCGTCAGTCTTCCAAAAGCATTTAAGCCCCTTACTGTGGTATCTGAGTGAGGGAAGATCAGAGCCTGAAATAGTGCGTAGTCTGTATGGCCCGTTTGTAACTGGTTTTCCACTAGGATTTCTCAATTACTTTCAATGGCAGTGCCTAGAGCTGGTTACTTTATATACACCACTACACCTACATACACGAACGTACACCTACAAATCCAGCAGGTTTTGTCATTTACTGCGTGTAACCTGTGTCAATAACAGCATGGTACATCTTGTCACAGTCATGGCCAGGACTGCTTCGCGGTGTCAGGCAGTGCTGTATCTGCTCACAGAGTTTGCAAAGGGAAGAGGATGCTCAGATCTGCTCCCCTTCTCTGACTGCAAAAGATTCAAGCTACATAAGCTACTATCTTGTACCGTTTTCTTTACAAAAATAGCCCTTATACAAATTAGTGGCTTGCTGTGAAAACTTATTTCACAGTGTAGAAATGTACTTAGTGTCACAGAGACAGTTAAATGGCATAGGTGAATTGTGCGAGGCATTAAGACACGGGGTACTTGTTCTTGCAGAGGATCCGTGTTCTGTGTAGCTGGTGCCTATCACAGTGGGATTCTGGCACTTGGAAGAGATTTCCAGGTGCTACCACAATCCAAATAATAATGTGCCTGATTTAAGACGATATTGTTCTTAGCTGTCCCGATGCCAGCGTTTTTTCCAAGTGCTTTTTTATATTTAAAAATACAGCTGCATTCACATGGTTATTGTTTTCTAGACTGTCTCCTAATTTGCTTTCCCGGTACTTAAAAATGTACTGTTTTTCCCGTAAAGTAAAATGGATGTATCTTCATATAGAAATGGACGTACTGTGTATCCCAGTTCAGCTTGGGAGAGTCTTAAAATTGTATCATATGAGTGGTTCTACTTTCCTCCTCTTTCATGAGCTGTTGCTTCGTAAGTTGTGATGTCAGTTGAAAGGACTGACACTCATGCAGGAAGACACGTACGAGGGTCTTCTGAGGATGCCATTTTTGCAGAAGCCTGACCTACATCGGTGCTGGGCGTTTGCTTACGAGCAGCCTGGTGATGCCCCTGTAGGGGCCTTGGGCATTGAGCCCGAACCTGCCCTGCCCTGCGTGATGAGAACCTGGAAATAACGTCCAGGAGAAAGCTAAGGAGAGTTATTTTTGGAGATGAAGGCTGGACACCTTTTACTACTGCTGCTCCTCACAGCTCGTGTCAGGTATAAAACCTTGTACCTCAAGGAAAAGGCCTGAGGAAAACCTGGACTGAGCCAGAGTAGCTGCTGGTAGGCCCTGAGAAAGGGCCATTAGGGCTGTCTGGAGATCCAGCCCACGCGGGGCTCTGCAGTCAGGTAAACACATCTTACTGTGGCTGTAGTGAAATGCCGCGGCGAAAAACCGTCCTGGGAATTGATGCAGCCCTGCAGAGAAGGCACAGGATGCGGGCAGCGCTTCATCTCTGCTGTAGGAAGGTTTCAGCTTTTTCCCATAACGCCAGTTCTCTAAATAGGAGCGCTGGCATGCGATCAGCAAACGAGTGTCCTTGCTGAGGACTGGAAAGACGTGTTTACTGGGTGAAGTTCAGCCATCGGGTGTTTCCGAGTGTCGAAGTGCTGGAGCTGACCACTGCCAAGTCAGATGGAGTGACCCTGGGAGTGCGGAGGAGGAGGATGCAGCGTTGCAGCCCCACGAGCTCCCCACGGGAGCTGTACCTGGCTTTTTGTTACTGTTTGGGTGGTTCAGTGCCTACAACCGTTGCTCAAACCCACAGAGCTCTTTTTGCCAAGGTTGTTCTGACATTGTTTCTCACCGCTACTGGCGCTGCCAGGCTACCTGCTGTACGCAGCTTCGTGTTTACCGTCTTGCTGGGAAAGTTCGGTCGTGGGTTTCTGCCAACATAAAGAGCCTGCCAGGGAAAACTGCCTGCCACTCAACACCTAAGCAAGGTCTTCTCTGAACCCAAGGACAATATAAACGTTTAGACCTATCGCTGTGTTTTTGAAAGACATTTCAGTTCAGGAGAAGACTTTGCAGACATAGAAGTAACATCGCTGCTGGGCTCTGGGCAAGAAAATGAGGTGGGTACTGTACAAAAGCGAAGGTAAATATGGAGGTACTGCAACCAGTATTTCATCTTTTAAACAACGTAAGTGCTGCAGAGGATGTGAGCCTGAATTCAGCCTGCTCACAGGCTAGAGAGGGGCCCTTCCTTCCCCCTCCTTCTTAGTCCCTCTCCCGTGTTTTTGGCAGAGACCCTGCTCAGGCAGCCTATCTGCTGTGGGCTAAGATGACTTGAATTCCTTTGCTTTCTGCCTCCATTGTTTGCTTTTTTAATGCTTAGATTCCATCTGCTGTTTCTTGCTGTGAAACACCTATTATTTTTTTTTTTTTTCCCTCCTGGTTTATGTTCCATATGCTGTATCTTCTGGGAAGCAGGATTTTGAAGATTGCAAGAAAAAAACTGTAAAGAGCTGGCAGTCTCTAAGTTAATTTTGTGAAGAAGTTACATGGCATCTGGTGATTGCTGGGTGCTGCCTTCTCTCTTGCTGATTTGAACTTTGTGCTAGTTCAACAAAATCCTATCAAGTAAACGGAAATAGCAGAGGCATTTTACTTTGCAGTGGTCAACAGAGAGTATATGACGAAGCTCTGGTACCCGATGTGTATCACCCCTCCTAAAGGGAGAGCTGTGGAACCATGAGATCAGGTGGAGACGCAGCGTGGGGCAGAGCCAGGGGAGTGTCTCAGGAGGGAGTGGAAGGGGTTCACCACACAGCTCCGTACCAAAACCACTGAGCATCTTCTGCTTACTTTAACTTCTCCTGCCATTGCTCAGCAACTCTGAAGAAAATGCCTAGAGCATTTTTCAATGTACCTTACATCTAACAGTAGGCAGAAAAGGCCAGGGACCCCTTTCCAAATCAGCTCCTGTTAAGCTTCCTGCTATTTGTCTGTCCTGCCTGTTGTCCCGTGCCTGGAGGGGTTAACAGTGATGAGCATGGAGCCTCCAGGGAGCACTTTTATTTCAAGTAGCATTTCAGAGCAGATGTTTATGTAAGCAACAGTGATTTGATGTGCAGTTCTAATTATTTGTCAGTTCAGCTTGGTTTGATTTGAGCCTGTGTTACCTAGAAAAGCTGAGCAGAGCCTTTCTGTCAGTGTTAACAAAGAGCTTGGCCTAGAGAGTCAAAAATGTGCCATCGGAAGGGTGATGTTAGCAGCACTAAGTAGGGTAGGGTTTTTTCAGGATAGATGCTCTGACTCGCTGCTTGGGATGGCAAGTGTACAATGTAAGATCCTTTTACTTAGGCCTGCACAACTTCTAGCCCCTGAAATAATTACTTGGGCCTGCCTCACTGCAGTTATTTTTTAATAGCTCACCTGAGAATATGAAATTTTATTAAACATGGAAAGGGCCCTAAATGACAGCTCTGAGGCTGATCGGGTCATTTAACCTGATAAGTGACAGTTGAATCCTGTCATTTCCCTTGACATGCCTTTTCCCCCTCTTTTCCTACCCCTTCTCTCTGAAATCTCATTCGTGAGAACATTGGCCATTTGGCTGGGGACTCCTGGACTGCCACTGCTGTAAATCCAGTGTGCTCCAAGTGTGTTGGAATTCACTGCGCAAGGCCCCGACCCAAAACGAGGGCCTGAAACCCTTGGGCAGCCAGCCTTAAGGCCGGTGCCGTATCTCAGTCGAGCGATGCCTCTGTGCTTACACGAGCTCTCCCCTGCCAGTCTGGTCCCTTGGTGGGCATAGGGCAGCCCCAGAAGGTCTCCCTCTGTCCACGGGCAGGACCGTTGGGAGATGGGGTCTGCGACCGAAGGCTGGCGGAGAAGGGGTTCTGCAGAGGGAGGCAGGGCTGTGAGGATGGGGAGAGAGGAGAAAGGGGGGTATGAGATGCCAGCCGTCACCCTTCCCTCCTCTGCAAATCGGACTAGAAGGCATTAGTGCGGTGATGCCGCAAGAGGCCCGCCCACGTATTTCAGGTATTCACCCTGTTATAAACTTTGATTACAGACTGAGGAAAGGAAGGAGGAAAAAGCAACAAAGCATTAAACATGTAAAGCATGTGAACGCAAGGCTTCCATTTATAGCAGTGGCTTCTACTCCTGTTATTCCTGTGCCTTTAGCAGTTGAAAGGTTTTAAAAGAAACCTAATTCATCTGAGGGTGGTTCTGAAGGTGAGCCCCTTGCCGTGCAGAAGAAACGCCAGAATACAGAGTTTGTTTCTGCTGACCATAGTGCCTGGCCCTGCCGCTTCAACGGCAAAGAGCCAAAAGGGGAAAGAGAAAGAATCCCACAGAGGGGAGAAAAGCCATTTGTGTTTGGTGCTGCCTGACTTGCAGCTCCAGTGCTGGAGACAGGCGGGGAGCGCGGTCACATCAGCCAAGCTGGGGCTGGCTGAGCTCCCTGCCCAGCCGCGCTTGTGCTCCGAGAGCCGCAGCCTTGGCAAGCTAAACTAGGCGTAAGCAGAAGGTAGAAGGAAATAGGATAAGGTGGCAGAGGCACAGGAGGATGGGTGCTAGGGGGGCTGGGAAGGTCTCCAGCAGCCCAGCATTACATCCCAGGCAAAGCTTTCAAGTTCTTTGCCTCCCAGGCTATGGCGAGCTGTATGTTGGGTCACAAGCTCCAGGGAAAAGCATCTGCTGCACTGGATCATGAGATGTGGGAGTGATTGTGGCTCCAGGCTGCGGCTGGTGGGGAGGAACCAGGACCTAGCAGAGCTCCTTTCAGGGCAGACGTGCTCTCTAGCTGCAAGCCCACAGCAGGAGGAAGCTGTGACTCTTCTCAGCCCATGTGGGCTACAGCCTGGGCTACTGGAGAGTGTGGGCCAGGGCTGGAAGCTGCACTGGCTCTGCGGGAGCTGCTGGGTCTGCAGGGGTGCACAGCCACGGCGGGGACAGGTGCAGGTGCCTCCGCTGCCGCCGTCCCGTCAGGGTGGCTGAGGCCCCTTGGGTCCTGGCGTGGGCACGGTCCCACAGTGACAGAGCCTGGTTGTGTCACCCCACTTGCTTGCCTGGCGCCAGGGCCAAATCAAGGACGTGGAGCTGGCGTAACAGCCCATCCTCGCCCGTGTTTGTGTTCCCAAACTAGCCCTCGCTCCCAGCACGTCAGCTTTGGGTAGTTGATTTCAGGTCTCTCACACCTCTTATTTTCCAGTCAGTCTTAATTGCTAGGACTGTATTAGTTGGCCGCTTAGTTTGAGCTAACCCAATAATTTTCTGCTGACCTTAAATTCTCTTTTCTACAGCAGGCTGAGTTAGACTACTCTCCCTTCCATCAATTTACGCTAGACGATTCAGTGCAGACCATTAATCTTAACCTGGAGTGTTTGGATGACTTATTTACTATTAGGGAAGGATATACCAATGTCTACCTATGGTCTGTAAATTAGCTGGGGGGTTTTTTAGTAACTTACTATTTATGGGCTCCCTAAGAATATGAAGTCAGGTTGTGTTTGGAACAGGGAAAAGAATGGCTTACTCTAAAAGCATGACAATTACAGGGGATGATAACAGGGGCTAGACCACTCTTCCATGGCACTGGGAAGATGGCACACATGTATTTTCTTCTCCAGAACTTACTTCACTCGTGAGCGCAGCGAATCTCTGAGGGAAAGTAGCCTGTTCTTTTTCATAAAAGCAAACAAACACCCCCACCCAACTAAACCAACAACAACACAAAACCAAGCAGGTAACAACCACCCCACTCCCATCTCAAAAGACACACACAATTTGAAACAGGCCGGTAGTAACTGCTGTGAGGGTGAAGTGCAGGACTGTTTGCTGAGCTGCGAATCCATTTCCTCTTCATTAGGGAGAAGAAACACACGTATCAACATTCAACCTATAAGAACAAAAATCTCAAGGGAAATGCCATGACTTCTGTCTCATTTTCCTTGCCAGAGTACCACACTCCTGTTTTGGGGAGGAAGCGGGATAATTTGCAGAGCCTCAGCTCGTTGTCAGCCGGCAGCTTCCCGGAGCTCACGGTAAGGGAAGCGCGCTGGGAAGCGACCTCTCACTTGGAGGTGTAGACACCCATGAGAGGGGCTGCAGCTGCGACTCCCGCCGCCTCCTTTGGCCCTGAGCTACCTTACAGATCCGTTCGATTCCGGGGGCGTGTAGTCCTTACTCCTGATGGTAAATGGAAATAGTAATTTCAGCAATCCTTGTGTCACTCTGGTTTAGTGTGCGTAAAGTTGGTGCTTGAAATGAGGAAGGAAAAGCAAGCAGCAAAGTGATGTCTGTGTGCTTCTGTCTGAGTCTTCCACCTCGGCTCTGGGAGTGCCACTCCTGAATCTTCCCTCCTGGTTTTTAAGTGTGTCTTTGTTCCTCTGGCAGAAACAAAAGGCCTCAGTTCTCCTTGTTGTGGGAGTGAAAAATGTTGCTTGCTCCTCACAATGGGGGTTCTCTAGACAGTTTAAAAAGAAAAGCCCCAACCAAACATAAAAACCCACCCCTCCAAAAATGTACCTGAAATCTCTGGTCTTTTTTTAAACTGTGACTCCTGCTGTGCAGACGCCTGCTGCTTCTGGCCTGCTGAGTGCTGAAGCTGAAACGAAGCATAGCTTGTTCCCTCCCTTTGACAGAGGTCAGCACATGCCGAGGGAATCAGCGGAGCGGTGTTTTGGCACAAGCCCCCAGAATCCTAACACACGCACACGTGCTGCCTGATCTGCTGCATTTCAGGTTATAAACTGGATTACAACATGCTTTTGCCCTGTGGGCATTACCCAGGGAAACCAGGCTGGATCTGCCTGATGCCGAAAACCAACCTGGCTAAATGATTGCCAAGTGAAAGTAAACGATGTACGCAGAATCTCCGTTTTAACGGGAATTTAGATTGCATTTCAGTCATGCTAAATGATTGTTAATACTATTTACCTCATCAGCCCAAGAATGGAATAGATATTATATTCTGGAAACTGTGCTTAAAGAGTTTAGGACAACATTTTAAACTTCGGAAATAACTATATCTGTCCTAATTAAGTCAGAGGAGCACAGACAGTATTTAAACCCGACATTTTTTTTCTTCTTGATGCAAATGGACCTTTGTGTCCTTTTATTTGCGGGGAGCTTTGTTAGCCTCAGCTGAAATACTTGCATACGATTTGTTATTTCAAAAGAAAAGATTCACTGTATTTAGAGATGCAAATACTACCTTGTCTGCAAAACCCACCAGCTGTTATACTGGAAGACAAAGCTAATTCTGTGTTGCTTTACTTCAGTAGTGTCTGTGTATTCACACGCATCTTTTTAATAACTTTCTCTGCATAGCTGAAAAATACCAGACACCACATTCCTTTTATATTTCCTTTGGTAATAGCCTAGTAAAATCTGAATTGATCTGTGATTTTTCAATTTTTGTAAACACGTAAACAGATTAACTAAGAGAATACACCTTCGGGTTAATGTTTGTACAAAAGTTGAGCGGGTTGTTAGCATAATTCTCGCATTCCTCAAATATAAGCTTACTAATTGCTGCCCTAAATATTTGACTTGAGCCTGAGTCGGGTCAAATGCGCAGCTCTATGGTAGAAGAAACTGCTGCTGGTTTGTGTGTCAGTAGCACAGCTTTGCTTCTGCCTTAAACATCTGGAGAGACAAAAGAGGGGGGTCTTTTGTTGTCGCTGAAAGTTGGAACAGGGAGGAATTATCTTCCAAGAAACACTCCGGATCCTGGAAAAATCGGGGTGGAAGCATTAAGCGTTAAAGCTTTCTATCCTTTACAAACGAAAGTGCTTTCGTTTCCTCTGTGGCGATGCCCTGGTAATGAATGCTACGTAATCCTTACTCTCCCCTTCGGAGTTCGGTCCTTTTTCCGATTTGTGAGTAATATTTGCATACGTCTGTCCGAGCAGCATTGACATGCCAGATGCACAGTGGTAGCTGTCTCCGCCCGCTAATCCTGTAATGACGTTCCGGTGCCCAAATTCAATGGCCCTGCCCGGAGCCTGGAAACAGCTGATTGCCGAGCGGGGAGGGAAAAACCCAACCCAGCGAATCTCGTTGCAGCTCTCTGCTGCATCCCTATCCCACAATCCCTTGCACCATTTGCTGCAGTCTTTCTACACAGGCTGAGTGAGAAAAAGATGTGCTAAATAAAGATTGATTGGTTTGAATCCTGAAGGGGTCTCCCACTTGTAAATGACCCGAGGGGGAAAAAAATTCATGACGACTTCACTGGGCCTCCTCTTATTCTTCCATTTTTCTTTTCACCTGCCCTCCTCGTGGAATGGAGCATCATTCCTCAGAGCACAAAATCTGTTGTGCGTCTCATAATGACTATGCTGTGATAGGGATTCTTAAACGGTTTACGCGTGAGGCTTGAAATATTAACAGATGATGGTGTGTTCGTTTGGATTACTGCGGAACTGCAGCTCCGTCCCTGCAAGGATTTTACCCTCAGCACTCCACTGATTAAGCTATTTTTCTACAAAGATGGGTAGGTCGAAAATGCTCCAGTTTG
>KL274914.1:16237-41054 GCA_000699545.1 Podiceps cristatus
GTTTGGGCCCCTGGTCCTTCCTTACGCTTCTGCATGCTGTGAGAATGGAGAGGGTTGCCGTGTTTTAAACAAGGCACCGGGCTGATTGCAAGAGTGGGAGTGGGAGAGCAGGAATACAAATTGAGCTTATCAAGCCTTTTACACAAGCGGACTGTGTGGTGGTTACGATTATTAATTTGCTCGGTGTGTTCTGTATCGGCTAATTTTGGGGCTGCTGCTAGGAATGGCCTGAATCTGTGCTTTATTCCTAAAGACTGTGGACAGGGGATATATCCGTTTTAGGGACTTTTAAACCCCAGCTCCCCCAGCCCTTGGAGCAACATTATTGAGGTTCCCCACCCCTCCTTACGGCTCTCGAGGCCCAACCGTTCCTTTGGAAACGTTGCCATTGGAAACCTATTCATTCATAATGGATGAATAGACCCTCTGGGTAGTGAATGGCATTGATAGGAAAAGGATGAACAAGCTGCGAGCAATTTGCTCTCCTCGGGCTGCGCTTTCGGGCTAGTTGCGGCTCTGGCTGGGTGGAGTGCGGCGGTAGCAGTGTATCAGCAGCGGAGAATTCTGCTCTGCAGGTTTACTCAGTCCTGGGAACCGAACAGACAGTCACAAGTGTTCCCAACGTCTTTTTCTTGGCCGGGCTGTGAAAACTAATAGAGAATTCAGTAACTGTGGAGGAATCGCAGAGCTCATTTAAAGATACCTGTAGAAAGGGTGCACTTCCTTATTGCATGGCTCTGTTTGTCTGAAATAGTTCTTCTGGAGGTATTATTCGCTTTACCCTAATGTGGTTTTATTGGGTTGGTTTGTTTGGTTTTTTTTTTCCCCTTTAATACTCTAGGAAGTTCTTTTCCTATGGGTGGGGCCGCACCCTGACTTTGGTTCCTGAAGGCATGCACGCGTAGCTGGGAAAGGCTTTCCACCAGCTCAGAGAGCCATTGTTTTCTCCTTTCTCTGCCCTGTAGTATATTTGAATGAAAATTGATAGTCGTATCTCCAAAGAGAAGGGAAAGGAACAATGCTGCTTTGGGGTGGCTGGAAAGATAACACCCCGTGAGCCTCAAAGGGGTGACAAAGCGTGGACATTTCAGAACCCTTTTCTGCCCTTGATTTAGCAAACTTGAATTGGGTTTCCAGTGTGTGCTGCTCACAGATAAGTGGGTGAGGTTTTATGTCATTTGCTGCAATGCTTCACAAGCCTGTGGCTTTGCATGTTTAAATTATGAAGTGTGATTCTCAGACTTATTTTCAAAGCTCGTGCTGCAGCTGCTCTTTATTAGATTCTCAGACAGAAGGAACCTCCAAAAAGAGTTCTGACAGGTTCCGAGCTCAGAAGACGCTACTACAAAAAGGAAATTTTTTTGTGTGTAAAAAAGTGTTACTTTGCAAAAATCTCCCACTGCTAATACATCTGAAACTTATGTTGCTGTTTTGAGGAACTGCTGCGAGCACTGCAGTAAATCAGAATAAATGCTGTCTTTGGTGAAATTCAAAAGCATCATCTATAATCTCCAGCTTTTCGACGGTCTTTGATTGCGTAGTTGCTTCCATTGAGCCAATGGGCCAAATCTTCCTCTCGTAGCTACATCCCATTCACCAAAATTGCATCAAAGGTGGAGCTGGCTCAAGGAGGCTGCAAAATCTGGGAACTTCCATACTCAAAAAACTTTTTAAAATGAACCACCTGTGTAAGAAGTTATTCTACCAGGTAGTGAAATGTACTGCTGAAATTCTGTTTTCAGGTGCATGTTGTAAAACTGATTTATGAGAGCACAGGGGATAAATGACAGTCATGGCCTGCTACGTTCTAGACAAAACATCATTCTTATGCACTTATTTCTGAATCGTTAATGGCTCCTTTCACTGACAAAGCTTAACGTGAACATTTGAAAATTAAAGTGACTGGAACGAGCTTGGTGTATGAAATGATAAGAATCACCTGATTTTGCCACGAGTCTGGGGGAATGTAAAATACTAAGATGATGTCAGATGAAATCAATATGAATTTTTTCAGGCAGCAGGAGTTTTCCTTATATAAACACTCTTTGCTGGTAGCTCTACTTGATGGCGGAAAGCTGAAATGACAGAAAATATCTGGTTGCTAGAGAACTTTCTTCTGTTAAATGACAGGCAGCATTCACTGGAGACCTTTCATAGCTGAAGTACATTTAAAAAAAAATAGTCTGTGTTTATAACAAAAAAGTTACACTGCTCATAACATATCAGTGTCCTCCTTATCAAGGAAGTCTTCCTGCTTCTGCTTACCTTGCCCGTTTTGTTTTGGGTCGGAAGAGTGGGTGGCACACACAGCTGCATCAGTGGCGAGAGGAATTTTCTTTTGAAACACATCTCTGTAGTTCCGCATGTTACACTGCCAAATGCATGAACACGTTAATGCCTATTTGATAGTTTGCTCTTTCTGCTCTGTTTTGTGAAAGCTAGATATTTTGGTTCCATTTCTTCTAAAGACATTTTTAACTCAAGCTTTTATAAAGTAACCCGAGCTCCTAATTGATCTCCTAAGGTTTATTGTGTGTGATTTATGACATTTAAATAGGTAAAATTGATTTGTGTTTATGTAATATTCACATTTTTATCTTACTATGAGGAAAGAAATGAAAAAAAAGTGAAACAAATGATCAGTCCTAAAATCATACATTTTTGGGTCTTGAACAAATATGATATTTTACAAGTATTATAGGAAATTTTGACGCTGCAGTTTCCCCTTTCTTGGGAAAAAAAAAAGGAAACAAAAGGGCCTTCCAGAAGTGTTTTCCATTGAATTGCACTTACTGAAGAACATCAGTTACTGATGTTAGGTATTTAAATTGCGAATAGCTTTATGCTGCTGTATTTGCTAGCACAGAGGTGATTCCCCAGGGAAGTCGGGACAGCGTGATCCGTCATCACTGTCGTTGTCCTAGACAGAGCCACTTGCTCAGTGGAGTAAGTAACCGGTACCTGTATGGCTAAATGTGCCGCTCGGGAGGCGGGAGCCCAGCTCTGCCGGGTCAGTGTGCCGTCCACTCGGCACAGGAAGGAATCTGGTGTAACGCTGCCCGTAAAACCGTAAAACACTACGAGTCATGCAAATCATTGTGGAAGCGAGTGACCTTTGAACGAGCACGATCAGCACCAAGGCAGAGGGCTTGCTATTTGTCGGGAAAGCCTGAGCTGCCTCCAGCCAAATACCAAATTCTCTGACATGGATGACTGAAAACTGGGGTGGAAAATGTTTAGGGAAGAAGTTACCACCTCCGGAGCGTACCTGCAGTGAAGGAGCCCGCTGGGCTCGCTGCCTACACGGAAGAGGAGCCCTTGTTCCCCTGCCGGGGCGGGAGGACTGGCGGAAAGTGCTGCGACAGACGCTGCCCTCGGCTCCCCGGGGACTGAGCCTGCGCTCCCAGCGCCCCGGCCTGCCAGAAATACTGATGGAGCGGAGTTCTCGCTGCACCCCCCTGCCAGGGCCTCTGCTTGTCAGGTTTTTCTAAACTACTTTAGCAGGCAGTTTACTTTTCTCTGGGGCTGCTTCCTTCCTTTTCCTCCCCTGTCTTCTCTTTCCACATACTAATTCTGTTGGCTATAATCTGTACCTCCAGCTGAAAAGAAACGAAGTTTTTCTCTCCCCGTGCCTTGTTCCAGCACAGGAGGAGTTCCAAGCTTGCTGGCGTTCCTTTAACCTCTGATTTTAATTCTGTCAGGCAGTAGACTTTTCTCATAGCCTTTTATTTCATGCTTTATATGCCATGGTTCTGAAGAGTCTTCAGTTCTAGAAACATGATTCTTACTGCTCTTTCTGCCTAGAATGCCATTTTTCTTGCATTTATTATTTGGACGTGCTTGATGTATCCTTCACCTTACCTTTCCTGATTCCCAGCAGCCATCAGTTGCCTCTTCTTTGCTCAGCTTCTTTTATTGTGAGGATTTTCACTTCACCTACCTCACCCCTGCTGCTGATGCAGAATTTGAGCACTCCTTTCCCGGGGACTGGCTGGCTCTAGAGGTTCCTTCTTGGGGGGCTTCCTGGAGTCCAGACCTACCATATCTTTGGCAACGACAGCGCTGATAAGGGAAGAAATTGTTAGGTGAACCACTTTTGAACTCCGTCTGTGTCATTTGACTGGCTGGTGAGGTTCCAGTTTATGCATTTTGCCAGCGGTACTGTAGACGTAAGAGTTCTAGGTTTGTTAGCACTGGCTGAACCTACTGGCGCAAGGACATTTTTATTGTGGGATTTCTTTAAAACTAGACAGCCCTGTGGCTCCTTCAATCCAGAGGCAACGTGCCTTTCAGGACCACCTGCTCAGACAGAGGTGCTATGTGGGGTGATGCAGACTCGGCTGGCTGTTTCCCAGGCTCTCATCAGTGATAAACCATTTTAGGAGTTTAGTTCTTCACTGTTTTGGTTTTATATGGAAAAGTGATTTCCTGCATAAGGATGGAACACAAGCAAATTAGTTGTTGATTTTGTTATTTCATGACATTTATAAGGCATTTTTCTTCTTTTCTTCTTTTCCCTGCCCCACTCCAGCAGTGAGCAGGGTAGAAGGGAGCAGGACCCATATGTCAGTGGTCTAGGATGGCCAGTGAAGGCTCCAACATCCCAAGTCCTGTGGTGCGTCAGATTGACAAGCAGTTTCTGATTTGCAGCATATGCCTGGACCGTTACAAGAACCCCAAAGTACTCCCCTGCCTGCACACCTTCTGTGAGAGGTAAGTCCCTTCCTCGTGCTGTAACTAGGTGTTTGTTTCTTGCAACGAACTCCACATCCTTTTGTGGACAGAGTCTTTTCTCTTTACTTGTAAAGGTCACGTTAAGGCAAGTAAAGTCTGGGAAGGCTGGAGAGGCAGGGAGGTAGAAAAACACTGTTATTGTGTCAGGCAGGAAGAAGAGAGAGCAGTGGAATATTTGGAATACGTTCCCTTTATGCAAGAATAAATAGAAAGTAAATCCAATGAAATTAATGAATACAGTTACAACAGTGTGAAAGGTGATGGCAATCAGAATTTGGACCTCAAATTAATAGTCTCAAATTCATACTGATTAGTCTATAATTAGAAAAGATAAAAAAACTTTTTTTGTTGTTGATTTACTAAGCAGAGAAATAATTATCCCATCCTTTAACGTCCAAGGGTTAGACATGATATATATGTTATCAATAACCCGTGATTAAGTGTCCTCATTATCCTGCAGCTTGGTTGTCTGAAATGGAAAAACTCTGAAAAGAGATGTGATAAAACAGCAACCTGCCTTCTGCTGTATTCAGCCGAGTGAACTGAATACACCTGGTGATACTTGAATGTTATATGACCTATCAAATGGTGGAGAGAATGCAGCATCTTTAGAAAAGTTATCTGAAGAACTGTTGGTTAGCGTTCTGTCTCTGATGCTGGGATGCAGCTCTCTGGATTATATAATGAATGGCATGAGAATTGCAATAAATGGTGTGCTCTCTGAACATTTTGTTCAGCAGATTTCCACCCTTTAGAATTGTGGTGTGCGTATCTGGTTTTGCGCAGGGTGCAAGAAAAATGGTGCATTTCTGAGTGTGTCAGATGAAACGGTCTTTTGTAGATGAACAGGAAGCTCTAACTTTACTGAAGTCAGCAGTGACACTCTCACTGAAGTCGGTGAAGTCAAGATGTTCACCACCATGGCTTAAGTTTCCTGACTTCAGTTCACGTGTAAATCCTGAAGTCAGCTTCTGGTTTTCACTGTAATCCTCTTACGCTGATCTGGTTATGGAGAGAGGCTGGAAGAACTCTCCCAGGGGGCTGCTGAAGTATGAAGCCGGAGCTCTCCGTTCGCAGAGCCCTTACTGGGGGTCAGGAGGAGAGCTGCCAAGGGAGGATGAAGATGGTGCTGGCAAAGCCCTTGGAAGTGGGGAGGGGCGGTGTAGCTGTGCAAAGTCACACTGTCTTGGTTGGCATCTCATGAGGAATTCGGTGTAGCGCTGCTTCCCTTTGAGACTCCTTGTAGACCCCCGAAGAACTGCAGTCTGCAAAGCTCCCTGTGCCTGTGGGACTCCCCCGAACTGCCACGCAGCCAGCTGCAGTTGGGTGTTGCATGCCCAGCAGCTGGTAGCTTGATTTTCAAGGCCAAAAGTGGCACTGACTGGCATCTGGACCAGTCTGATGCTTATTGTTGATCACAGAACTTTTTGTCAGATTTCTGTTCTGCAAAATTTAGTTTCTCTAAACACCCCCCACCCCCCCCCCGCAATCAAACACAAACAAACAAAAATCTCCTCTGAAACCCCCCTCAATATAAACTGTGATAACCTAGGACATGCCTCTCTATGTAGTAAAGAGAGCTCTGTTGATTCTGGCTAACTGCCAAGTAACTTTCCTAATTGAAATAAATGGAAAAATTTCCACTGGTTTCCTTGGGACCAGGTTTTAGCTCTGAAACACTAAGCCCACAAATACAAGTTAATAAAGGAGATTCTATTGGAAAGACAAGGGTCAACCACCAGTTAGTCAGTTAAAGACACAGGCTGAAATACCTGATACAATAACTTCATGTCTGTCAAACTTTATCAGATCGTTTATCATTTTTACTATCCTGTGAGCAGGATGCAGCGGATGCCTGGAAGCATTATAATGATGTCAGCTTATTGAACCTTTTTTTCACGTGGCAGAGGAAAAAAGATTTAAAGGAAAAAAAATCCCGATAACCACTTTTACTTCTAAAGCCTGGTGATGTACCTTTCCTTACAAATAGGGCTAGCACTATTTCTAACCGGTTCTTAAACTGAAGGGTGGTTTTTTCCTCTTTGATGATACTTTGCCTATCTCTTTCTCCCCTTCCACCTCCTTTCCCCATAGGTGCTTACAGAATTACATTCCAGCCCATAGTTTAACCCTTTCTTGCCCCGTGTGCCGCCAGACCTCCATTCTGCCAGAGAAAGGGGTTTCTGCACTCCAGAACAACTTCTTTATCACCAACCTGATGGATGTCCTGCAACGAACGCCGGACAACAGCATTGAAGAGTCCTCCATCTTGGAGACTGTCACCGCCGTTGCTGCAGGCAAACCGCTCTCCTGCCCCAATCATGATGGAAATGTAAGTGAGATGAACTCCTGGGATAAGTACAGGTACTGATATGTACTGGCCGGTCTGGTTTGTCAGGGATATTTTGTTCTAAAAAGATAGCGGGGGAATTGGAATCACTCTAGTTCTTTGATTTTATAATAACGTCAACAAAAGACAAGGCATTCTAAAAACTCAAATGCTTTTACTGGAGCATCTTAGCATAATCAGGATATTATTTCACCTTACCAGTCATCTTGGATGATTATGTCTTTTAGCACATTTGCTCAAAATTGTTGTCCTGCAAGTGCTGAACCTTGTGCCGTTGTCTCTGTGGGGTGGATTTCCATAGCTGCCTTATTTGTAGATTCAGCGGTTGCTGTGGGAACATGGGGGCTAGATGCGGCAGTATGCGTCAGGGACCTTACAAGCTTAGCTGACCTGCACGCCGAGGCAGTACCAAAAGCCACGTGAGCATATTAACATGGAGCCAAGTGTCCGAGCTCGGGATGCGTTGGGTCAGCGCAGGCTGGAGACAGAGAGCTGCTGTTTATCCTGCAATGTTTCGTGCATCTCGGGTATCGGTTCTTGGAGGCTGCTTTAGGTTTCTCCCCCCACCTACTTTTTTTTGCCGAGAATTCCTGCCACATACAACCTCAAATCCTATCGGTGTATTCATTGGCAAGTACCACCAGCTGAGTAAGTATCCCCAGGTTACTACAAGAAGCGGTCTAGCTCTGCTTACTTCACGATTTTCGCTGTCAACCTGTGGGGCTTCGTGGTAGGCATACGAGCTCCTGTTTCATAACCAGGCTTATGAAAACACGTAGGACCACCACGTTGCAAAGCTCAGCTACGCTGTGTTGTAAACTGAATGCTGTGCTTCTACGCAAGCCAAGAAATGTGGGCCAGTGTTTTAAGACAACTTCTGGGGAGTGTTCTATTTGATATTCAAGTTTAGGTATATAGGTTGTATAGGAATAAATCAGCTGGTAGGCAGTGATTACTCCTACCGAGGCACAGCTCAGTTCCCTCTTCTTTACTGACCTGGAGTTAGGTGGATTTGTAGAACTGCTGTGCTGTACGCTCTGATTAATGAGTAACTGGTATAACTTTTTAAATGTGTACTATACCTCTGAGTGTGTAGTGGTTACTGAGTAATACTTTCCTAGATTTTATTTGCATTTTATTGGCTCTCCTTAAAACAAATCATAGTTCTTTTTTGATACAGCAGTCGTGATAGGAGCCATTTGATTGTGAAATGGAGGATAAGGTCAAATTGAGATGTTACTTGGTTTGCATTTTACATTATCAGCTGATGATTCTTTGGATCTGCTTAGAAAAAACTGGTTTGCCTACAATTAAAAATACGTCACCTCTCTGAGAGCTGCTTTCTAGGGAAAGGTGGGTTTGTAAGTCCTCTAAACCCGACTCACTTGGCTTGCCGTGAAACATAGCGTGCCTTTTAGGGTGCTGCGTAGTGTGTGATAGGAGAATCTTCTCGCTTCAGTATCTGGGCGGGATGGGGACAGGCTGAGGGGGACTCCGATGCGAAGCTCTGTGAGCGAGGAAGTGAAACGCTGAGGGGCAGACGTTGGCGCTCCTGACGGAGGAGCTGAGAGGAGCTCTGGGAAGAGACTGCCCGGGGGGGTCTGACTGGCGGCAGGGTGCGCAGGGCAAGGTGCGGGCCCCTTACGCCTGGCTGAGGAAACGGGCTTTCGCTGCCTTCATGAGGGGCACCATGGCAAGGGGCAAGCCCCTGGCTGCTAGCCGCACTGCTGGGGGCTTCGGGGGCGGGAGAGGACCCAGGTGGTAGCTGGAGGAGAATGCCTTCCCAGAACCGGTAGTCGTCCTGCATCGAATCCTCTCTCTCCGAATTTTTATATATTGCTTTGGGCAGGGTCAGACCCACTGTATTTTTACTGTCAAGGGAAAAATTTGCATCAAGGATATTTCATTTAAATATTTCTTTCTTTTTTTTTTTTTTGTATTAGCTTGGAAATAAGTTTCTGTTTAAACAACTTTGTTTCAATCTCTCTAGCCATCTTGGATTTAAACCTCTCTGATTAAGATCAGATAGAAACCGATGCGCAGATACCTCCTAATTGGCTTGCCTGTCTGCTTGTAACTTAGCCTTCCTCAGGCCACGTAGATCAGATACTTTCCTTTCCAGCTGGTCTCTTACTACAACTCACATTTTCCATATGTGTGTGTCTGTCCAATGCCCTTTGCGCACATCCTCTCATCCTCTGTCGTGGCATCTTTGTTGTGTGTGTTCTTATGAAAAATGAAACTTAGCTTGTAGTATCTTGACACGAGAGATGGTTTCCTGTGCTTGAACTATTAACAAATGCTTCCTCATATTCGCCCGACACAGACCACAAATATATGTTCCTGTTAAATCGGGGTAATAGGGCACGTTCACTATGGCACTTTTGAACCTAAGAGAAGATTCTTACCTTCCCTCTACACATTCAAATAAGATTGGCTTTATTCTCAGCTGCTATACACCTGCAGCTCTGGTTGGATATAGGCATCCTGGTTTAGAAACACTGGTTTACAGTCATTTAGGGACCAGGTGCAACAGGGAAGACTGCGAAATTGTAGGTCCATTACTTTGTAATATGTAACGAGTGGTGCAGCTTCTTTGCAGTCACCCATCCTGAAAAGTCCATGCTTGGGTTTTATTTGAAGTGAAAGCCAGCCTAGAGCCTAGGATCCATGCTGCCACAGGTGCAGTGTATTTTCTGCCTATGGAGTATAACAAGAGCATACTCGATCTTAAATTAAATGCTTGTAACAAGAGAGCACGCCTTATCTCCGACTGCCTTCTTCTCAAAAGATCACAGAATAGCTTGGCAGCTTGACAGGTATAAGATCTTGTCTAGAAAAACATTTCCTGAACTTGTGCAGGTGTTGCTTACTGCCTGTATGTTTCTCTTGGAAAAATAAAAAAGCACCTATCCTTGATACTCTGATGAAGGGACTTCATAACATACCTTTTAGACCTTGTTTTTCCTCTCTGTACTTCCCACCATGTCACTTACTCGTGTATCCCATTGAAGTGAAGTCTAATTTCTTCTGTACTCTGCAATATTCAGTGGGTCATTGAGGCTAAATAAAAAAATTAGAATGTCAGAGTTAGATTCTTAATGAGCATTAGAACTAATAAACCGAGCTCACAGCTGGCGAAATTTTGTTCTGCCTCACAGAGGACTTTTCATACAGTTAGGAAGCAATAGTGCGACTGCTACAATCTTATCTGACTGAATTGGAAAGTCACACAAGGGATTTGGGTGGTTCGCTTGTGCGTAAGCATGTTGGCTAAGTCACAACAGTCTTACAACACTTTTTTAAAAATTTGCTTAAAGCTTTCAGGTTTACTGCATGAGTAAGGCAAAAGCTATGTATGAGTAGGGACAACAAAATCCCACATTCTAAATTTTACCAGATAGCTGGGAAGTGCCTTCAGGAAATCCAAACTTATATTCTTCTAAAAGCCAAAACGTACAAAGCTACGGTACATACTAGCCCTTGGACAGAGGAATTAAGGACGTGTGTGAGATGAGGAAGAAAGCTGGCAAAGAGAAGACTTATCCTTTTTCTCTGGACTGCTGTTTTAATTCAAACAAATAGAAAGCAGTGATTATTCAAATGTGATTTTAGATAAGCGGGGGCTTGTGATTAGTGAGAGCCTTTTTCTCGAGGCCTGAACTTTGAAGGGCTGGAATTAGTATGCTTTGCCCTTGCAAAATCTAATTCAGAAGTACCTGCATCCTTGATTATGCAAATTTAAAAGTTTCTGTAAATTCAGTTAAATTACAATAGTGAAGATACACATTCGTCTCTCATGAGACTGTTGTGCTGAAATATGCTGGTCTGGGTTGAGGTGGAGTTAGTGGATGGGATTTCAGGACCAGTGGGTATTTCATTACAGCTGATGGGAATGTTCTCTTTGACTTCAGTGGAAACACAGCTGAAGCCACTGTTGGATGCCAAAGTATATCCTGCCCAAGAGCGCTCTTCAATTTGGAAAGGAAGGGTTCAGGCAAAAGTGTTTTTCTGATATGATTTGTAAAGCAAACCTGTTATCATGAAAAGCTTTCTGGGAATGTCAGAAAATGGGACGCCCATGATGGGCACGGAGGGGAGAGGGGAAAAGCCAGTAATGCATGTCTGTCTGTAGTTAGAAATTAATTTTATCTGATTAAGAAATGCTAGACAAACTCTTAGGAAATCAGCTGAACGAGCCACTTGAAGCCAGAATTGTATTAATAACAGGTTTTCTTTCTCCTTCAGCTGTGGCACAATCCAGTGATTTTAATGGGAAATGAAAGGTGTTTCACTCAAAACATTTTGAATTTGGCTGAGGCAGAGACGACTATGTCTATGGAGACGTACACATTAGGTCTTCATGGTCTGCTTGCTGCCACCATTCTAGCTTACGGGATTCTCTGGGGCTTGAATAAAGAGGAAGAGCATTGATTAGGCTGAGCTTTGATATGCCAGTGAGGTGCTTTCTCTCTTATATATGTTGCT
The DNA here is from genome assembly GCA_000699545.1 of Podiceps cristatus. Classification (NCBI taxonomy): domain Eukaryota; kingdom Metazoa; phylum Chordata; class Aves; order Podicipediformes; family Podicipedidae; genus Podiceps; species Podiceps cristatus. The sequence goes on from KL274914.1 coordinate 27,810, forward strand.
GCAAATATAGTGATGTTTACTATGAGGTTTTCAATAGGAAACAGAAATATTAAATTATCCTAATCATTCTATCCAAAGATAAACATATTGCATAAGTAAAGGGCTTGTTAAAATATCTCAAACCTAACTATAAAATTATGAAGAGGCAGAAGGATGAACTTTTGACACTCATTCAAAAGAAATTACACTTTTTGACTGTATCAAAAGACTTCAGAGTTTCCTAATAAAATATTGCTCCTTTTGGTTGTTTCTAGTTGTAAATTTTTGAAGCCTTTGAAAAGAATTTAAATCCTAAACCCTGTTTAACTAATTTCCTCTATGCATTGTAAGACTGCATCTCATCTTAGTGCCTACCAAAGTAACTGCCAGGGCCTCAGAGGATCTACTGCTGGGAGACTGCTAAATTCACATGACTGGAGTCGTGTTTGTTGATGGGGGTCGTTGTTGTTTAGAAGATCTACTTTCTTTTTTTTTTTTTTTTCCTTTTTCTCTTGCTGATATATTTGATCTTGCATAGTTTATTTGGAGCAGCTTTGAAATTTTCTCTGAAGTGGCTTACACGAATGGCCAACAAATGGCTAAAGCCTCCCTGCGTGTGAATCCCCTATCTTGTGAATTGAGATAAGAGGGAATAATGGGAATAAGACGGAAAGGAGCTTATCAGAGGTAAATCCCTATTAATGCTAATAGCCACATGCAAATCATGGTTCTTACTTCCCCCTCCTAATTCTCAAGTAGTCTTTGAGCAGCCAGCTACTTCGCACGATGCTGTCACAGGTCACTCTGCTCACCTGGAAACAGCCGGTTCTACGCAACCGTCTTGTCAACCAACATCTCCAGCGCAACTGTCCGTGGGCGGGAGGTCTGAGTGCCAGCAGCATCAGCCCAGTTACTCGAGGTTCTGAATGCAAAAGAGCTGCCAGTGTCTTGCTTTGAAGCATATACTATGAGCTTCCCTATATACTTATGCACGAAGCCTAAAATGCTTTGTGCTTAAGGACTTCCTAGCTGTAAAAGAAAGTCTCATGCCAAATTTGCATATCTGTGCATTATTTTGACTAATATATGATTTTGGGTACAGCACTTTTCTGTTTCTTTCCCTTCATGAATATATTCAGAATTTGGGATATTTATTACATGTAAAGGTCTTTTTTTATCTCCAGACAGCCTCTTACTGGGTACATAACAGGTTGAAACAATCTTCTCCTCTTTCAAGTGCAGATCAGCACTCTTCTTATAATCTCAGATATGAGGTTTTGATGGTTTTAAGGGATTAGTAATGGGATATGGAGACTTTTCCCTGCAGGACGTTGGTTCATTTAGTGCTTTTCTCTAGCAAATAAACATGCAGTTGGGTCAGCTCCATCGAGTTCATGTTCCACAGGCGGCCCTGTTAAGAAAACCAGCCTAAGTCTGCACTTTCTTTGGCAGACCCTCTGGAGAGACTAAGGATCGAGTTAGCGAGGGGACTTGAACGCCCTGGTGCTTTGAGTTGTTTCACAGAGTAGGTGAGAGAGACACCAAAGCTTACTATTACACAGCATAAAGATGATATTAGGGCAGCCTTGAAGTCCAGCATTCTCTTTCCCAGGCTGCTTTCCTGACAATTTCTGATAGAATAAAATGCATTTAAACCGGCATTTTGGTATGAAATATATAAGAATAGCAGCCATCTTTTAAGCAGTAAATTATAGGTATCTAAGGAAGCAGAAGCTTTGTCTCAGAGCTTGGATAACATGAGTCCAAGACCCTGTAAGATGTGCTTTGAGCGCTGTTACTGCTGCCATGTTTGAACATAGAGTTGTGCACTTTTCCAGGTGATGGAGTTTTACTGCCAGTCCTGCGAGACAGCCATGTGCCGGGAGTGCACAGAGGGAGAACACGCAGAGCATCCCACGGTACCCCTCAAGGATGTGGTGGAGCAGCATAAGGCTTCCCTCCAAGTCCAGTTGGATGCTGTTAACAAAAGGTATGGAGACTCCATTGATTCTTTTCTGTTTTCAGTTCTACCACCTGCCTTCCTGTGTTACCTTGGGTAGATGTTTTAATGTGCCGGTGCCATGGACCTTTGCCTAGAAAACAGGGACGGTGAGGCTGGCATAAGGAAAAAACCCATTGAGTGTGATGCGCTGAGGGATTGGAGAAAGTAGCTGTCTTTCACAAAACAGAGGCCATTAGAAATGCAAGTGTCCTCCAAAGAAGGAGTGGAAAATGTTAAGGAGGAAAGTATTAGCCGGGCATGAATTTCATGCTAAATAAATAATACTGGATGCTTAAAAGAGGAGGAGATGGGGGGGGGGGGGGGGGGGGGGGGGGGGGGGGTAAGAAAAAGTGGGGTAGATCTAGTTACACCTTCCTGAGTAGATATGTTTGCATACAGGACAGAGGATCCAAGGCCTCCTTGTGGAAATGCCTGAAGTCTAATGGATTTCCACAAGGGAGGGCCCTGGCTCAGCCTTATTTTATCAGACCAAAACCACTATGTGTTTATAAAAGGAATGAACTTCTGGGATATAGCCGAGTTTAAAGATGGCCTGCTGAGGAGATTGTTTCACCAAGTGATAGCAGGGCAGGGGCCAATGTTCAATGTCTTTTGAAACAGCAATCTTTGTAATTTAATCCCTCCCTCAGGCTTCCAGAGATCGACTCAGCACTTCATTTTATATCTGAAATCATACACCAGTTAACCAACCAGAAGGCTAGCATTGTAGATGACATTCATTCCACTTTTGATGAACTCCAGAAGACTCTGAATGTGCGAAAAAAAAAATATGGAACTGGAAGTGAATTATGGCCTTAAACACAAAGTAAGATGCATGTTTTGTTTCAATGAAACGCTATTAATTTAATCAGCCAGTTTCTACAAATGATGCAGGACGCCAGTTTGACAAATTGTGTCTGAGATCCAGAGGAGAACTTTGTTTTCCTGAAATCAAGTACCGCAGAGCCTTGCCTGTTGGTGCCCCGCCTTATAAATGGGATCCAGACCCTGTACGGGCAAGTAGCCCTTTGTACACGGTGTGCGAGGATCTGAAACGGCCAACACACTAAGCAGGCAACTGCTTAAAGCCAACATGCCGACGTGCAGCTGACAGTAAGGCAACACCAAGGAAACCCTTGGGCTGCCATCCGGCGAACCCTCGCATGAAGATACAGGCCAAACAATTTCTCCTGAAGAACCGAGCCAGGCTTGCTGTTTTGCTTTGAGGTGCTGTTTTCCTTTCAAATGCCTGGTAATATATGTCATGTTAGATGTCACCGGTGGGAATACGTAACGATTGGAGGGACAACTCACTTCCTCAGAGAAATGCAGAGAGCAGTAGATCCCAGAGCTGTGGTCACATTTTTACTTCCTATCTGGCTGACTGGATCTTGTGGTTTTCCCCCTGAATTGTACACTAAGCTTCAGAGGAAGAAAACAGAAATCTGCCCTTTTACAAAGAGAAGCCTGTAGCCTGGTGGGTAGGGTTTTATTTGAAAGAATTTAGTCCTTGTCCTCCTGGGCATCAGTTGTCTGTTACAAAAGAAAGGTCTCTTCCCTTGAAGTAGCCTTTAAAAGCAGCATCAACAACTGGAGTTTCAAGAGTGCCTGATGATATTGGCATCTCTGGGCATTCTCTGCAATTACTGAGCAGCTTAAGGGTCTCCAGATGTCTGAAGCAGCAGAATGCTGCATTCCTGGATCTGGGGCAGGCTTGGTCATTAGGCAAGTATTGAACTGCTCGGCCTCTGAAAATGGAGGAATTCTTACATGTGCATACAATGTGTTCTTTCAGGAATACAGGGAGCCCAAAACCCTCCGGGCACAGAATTTAGTCATCTCCAGAGCTAAGCAGCAGCTGAGGAGATTTTAGCATCAAAAATTTGGATTTAGATCCCAGGTTCATCTAAACGTACCTAAGATGTCACAAAAACTTCTTTTCTTAGCAAGCAAATATACTCAGGGTGTACAAAGTTCACACAAGATGGATTACAATGTTAAACTGTCTTATTGTTGTTTAAAAGGATTCAAAATAGTTTAAAAACTATTTGGGGTGCTAGAGAACCAAATTTTTACAAAGCTGCATGTTAGCAGTAACAGAGGCATCTCCCCTGTTGGTATGAAAAGGAGTGCTTGGAATTGGATTTTGCTTTTGAATGAATAGTAGTCCTGCAAAATATTTCAAACCGAAATATTCCATCATTCTGATCATGTATTTTGCAAAACCGAAAAAAATGGAAGTGCCACACTTTACTAAAAGAAAGCTGGCAATTTGGGTTCAGTTGTCCAATGGACTGAAAGAGGCCTCGTGTAAAATACTCTAAACACATTTTAAATATTAGTTATGGTAGGATTGAATATTTTCCATCTTTGTAATGGAAGAAAACTATATGGAGAAAATAATGGTTTTAAAGCATAGCTGCAAATTGTCTTCCTCCTCAGTTTGTGGTTTGTTATCCCAAGCATATGGGGTTTTGTCATCCTGGGACTTTATTAGCTATTCTATCTGCTTAACTGTTTATGTCCTGGAATAAAGACAAGGCAGATTAGAACTGGCTTGTATTGAACCCGGAGAGGTTTATAGATGCCCAGAAAAACAGATAATTTGACATTTCCGTGTAGTCTTGAAATTGGTTCATTCTGTTTTGCTTGCAAAAGATTCTGTGTTACCACTTGCCCGTATCAGTAACTCATCAGACTGGATTTTCTCCAGTGGGTGAAAAGCAGATAGCTTTGTAAAATTCAGAAGAAAAACGCCCTTAGAATGAAGTGTTGTTACACGGTGTGTCTCGGCAAGGGAAGAGTATCTCAGCAATAAATACACTCAGTCTCTAAGTTCACTTTAAAATCCATTGGAATGTTTCAAAAATACATACTTTACAGTGATGGTCAACAAAATAACTTCTCTGATCCACAGTAGTGTCTGTGCCTAGTTGTTCTCTGTAGGATTACGTACCACATGTGTGACTGCATACTTTGGGTTGGGGATTTTGTCAGCAGAGAGCGAGGGAGGTATCTGGCATGAATGCCTCTGCTAAGTTCTTAGAATTCAGGGATCCTTTTTTCTAATTTATTGCAAAAGTGGTTTTTTTGTTGTTTTGTTTTTTGTTTGGGTTGGGTTTTGTTTTGTTGTTTTTTTTTTTTTAAAAAAAAAAAAAAAGTTACCCTTGTTCTCAACCCACACCTAACAATTCTGAGGTCAATACTGTTTTAAGGATTTTAGATGGAGTGCCAGAACTGAGCCTATAATAAAAGCTCTTTCTCAGTCTTAAATACAGAGTAGCTACTTGCTGCCCACCAAAATTTCAGGGTAATCAACACAGCTCTTCCCAGTATCCGCAACCCACCCTTTACATTTTGCTCCCCTGCCAGCTGAAACTGGGGAATCAACTTACCTGCTTCTGCTGGGGACACTCTTCCTTTCTTCACTTATTTAGATCAAGGATCACACTTTTCCTCAGGATGGATGTACAGATCTTGAGAGTGCCTTCTTGTCTGTCTCCATAGAGGAGTAACCCAAGGTTTCCCTTGGCTCTGAAGAAATAGTTTCAAGAAGTTTCTTGCAGCCTCCCTTATTAACGGGCCTGATGACTCCAAAATATTTCTTTTTCTGTACACACAGCTCAGTTCCCAATAACTATCTCATGAACTGTGACTGCTAAGAGTTAGATGGAGCAGGGTTCAAGCTGCCTTTTTTTTTTTAAGGGGGGGAAATGCACCAACCAACCAAAAAAAACCCCAATCCACGAACCTCACAACAAAGAAACAATCAAAACCCAAGACAGACAGGTGGAGCAATAATTCAATCTAGTGTGACAGTGTATCTGTGAATCCTCAAAGATCCAAAACAAGGTACATTTTTTGTGTTGCAGCATGATATTCCAAGAAGATGTAGGGAATCGGTGTGGTACTTCTTCTAAAATGCAACTTTAAAATAAATTCTAAAATAAAGCACTATAAATTGGGTTTCTACAAAGACCTTCAGATGCACAGCACGCCACATCTTGCTGGGATGGTTCTTGTAACATGATGCTAATCTCCTGTCTGGTAACGCACACAGGTCCTCCAGACACAGCTGGATACCTTACTTGAAGGACAAGAAAGCATTAAAAGCTGCAGCAACTTTACGGCCCAAGCACTCAACCATGGCACGGAAACGGAGGTTCTGCTGGTGAAGAAGCAAATGAGCGACAAGCTGAATGAGCTGGCTGAGCGGGACTTCCCGTTGCAACCACGTGAGAACGATCAGTTGGACTTCATAGTCGAAACAGAAGGTCTGAAGAAGTCGATTCACAATCTGGGGACTATTTTAACCACCAATGCTGTTGCCTCTGAAACAGTTGCCACAGGTGAGGGGCTGAGGCAGACGGTGATCGGACAGCCCATGTCCGTTACCATCACAACTAAGGACAAAGATGGGGAGCTCTGTAAATCTGGGAACGCTTACCTCACTGCTGAACTGAGCACGCCTGATGGGAGTGTAGCAGACGGAGAAATACTTGACAATAAAAATGGCACTTACGAATTTTTGTATACTGTTCAGAAAGAAGGCGACTTCACTTTGTCACTGAGACTTTATGATCAACATATCAAGGGTAGCCCATTCAAACTTAAAGTGGTCAGATCAGCAGATGTGTCCCCTACCACCGAAGGGGTTAAGAGGCGTGTTAAATCTCCTGGCAGCGGTCACGTGAAGCAGAAAGCTGTGAAAAGACCTGCAAGCATGTACAGCACCGGCAAAAGAAAAGAGAATCCCATTGAAGATGATTTGATCTTCAGAGTAGGTAGGTGACTTGTCTGCCCCCTACGGATATACTTAAAAATAGTTTGGAGAAACTGGATGAAAAAATCTAGAAGTTAAATTATTTTAAGGTTACAACTGTAAGTAGAGCAACCTGATAATACCTTTAGGCCTCTTGACATTTGTTCATGTGTAAATTTTAAAAGCACATGCTTCAGAAATTCTGTTTGCAGCAAATACTTAATTGGAATTTGCGTTGAAAAATGCATACATTTGATTTGAGATAAAATATTTCACCACCTCTTCTGTACTCTATTGGGCATCATCAAATGAAAATATAATAAGATCAATGCTTCAGATTAGAACAAATTATTTCTCTAAATTCAAAGTTTCATGGCAAGAAGGGAAGTAGGAGAACTCTTTCTATAATACTATTGCCCTAAAGATCAATCTAATTAATTAAACTGGAACTCTACATGCTAAATCCTGTCATCATATATAGTTATTTCATTATGTCAGCATAGGACAAAGTTACAATTTCCCTTATTTGCCTCTTTTCCGCAATATCTAAATATTTTTGCTTCTTTATGTAGTGTAATGTTATCTCTAAATCTGTGGACTTCTAATGCTTGGTAAAAGTAAAACATCTTGGGTCATTTACTGTGATTTTCTTTCAAGTCTTCTGACGTACTCTTTTTAAGATGTATAATAATAATTCATAGTTTTAAATGTCTATATTTATTGTATTTATGTAGTGCCTAGTTATATAGTTAGAAAATACTTTTCACTTTGCGTAACTAAAGAAGTCAGGTCAATTCCTAATATGTACAAGTCAGCGTTCCGGCAGTATCAAGTGTATGTTACCAAGCTGGACAACTGGTCAGCAAGGTGGCTTTTCCCTTCGCAGCAGAGAATGGATGTGGTTAATCCTGGTGTGGTTTTGAGTAATTCTATTGAAAGTTCCTCTGGACCCCATTTGTCAGCTGGTTAGCCCTGCCCAGCTGACTTCTCATCCGTCAGTATTCCTCGTAGGGTCCTTGCTATGATAAAGAGTACATACAGTAAGATGAGGGTTTTATACCAGAAAATATATTCAGCAGTCGTGCTTTGCTTGCTGGACAGGCGAGTACAATGTCAGCTTTGGATGGAGCTGCTCAGAAAACCACCAGCCTTTCCCAGGTGACCAGTGCGTTTCCTTGTAAGACGAATGACGTCACACAGAAAACGACTCAAAGCGTTTTTTACAAAGGCGATGATATCCAGCCTTATTGTTGCTAAGGCTAAGCCTTACGGTGACCGTGGAGTCAGAAGGTAGAAATGCGATGTAGAATAATTCATACCGAGGTCGAGCCAGCCCTACCCGGCAGCCACCTTGCTTTACTGCCCAAGGCTGGGAGGCGACCTGTGAGAAGTTAGTACCCAGACACAGCCCGTCCTCTAGCAGGAGGCTGTTCTTGCTGCAAAAGCTGTTGCTGGAGCCGCCACTGGCAGAGCCGCTGTTAGTCCCACGGGAGAGAAGCCCTCGCACAGGGCAGGGCTGTCGGCCCCAGGCTCCACTGGACTGGAAAGGGGCCTGTGGCTCTGCCCAAATGCGGTTTCCCTGCTGGTACGGTGAGAGTGGCAGAGGGCAAGTACACACATAGCCCAGATCCTTTTTGCGCCCTGCCTTGAGACAGGGTTAAACAAACCAGTGCAGAATAATGTCTGAATCCTGTCTAGAAGGAAAAATATCTCTAATCTCTTCTGGAACGGTCGTGATATGTTGTATGTTAGACAGAGAAGGGGCTGGATGGGCAGATTCGGGCAGAGGGAGCCTGTGGGTCTGGAGCAGGTAGGAGCAGGACAGGGAAGGCTGCGCAGGTACGCTGTGCCCGTGAGTAACGCGGGATCTCTGTTACACATTGTGGCTGACACCTTCACTGAATGCTAAGCCCTCTTCTTCACCTTTATCAAGCAGTAATTTGTCCTGATCCAGAAATTGTAGATCTAAATACTTTAAAAAAAAAAAAAATCGCTATGTCCTGAAATTATTTAAAATCTCTTAATATTCTTATTACAGAGCTTTTGGCATGAATTAAAGTGATTTCAGCTTGTCACTTCTGCTTCTGTATCACTTCTAGTGAGCGGTTTCTAGCCTGGCCACCAAATAGTGGTATGGCTCTGGTTTGGGTTGTGGTGGTGCTGTTTGTTTGATCCCCCCCTTAACTACGCTCTCCAACACACCATAAACTCTACAAGTCTTAAATGTTCCCCTAAAAAGTGCAGTGCCCTTTCTTTCTCTTGTGATGAAATTGTGACCATGTGCTTTATTTTGGAGTTCTGCCTCCTCCCCTTCTTCACCACAATACCTGCCAAATAAAGACAAGAAAATCATTAGAACAAGGGCTGCGCATGTCTCAGAGCTTTTGCTTGACGAAACCTCTCAGGAGTGTCCACATTTGGGATATATGAATTGCTATTTTATTGAAAAACTGAGCTGAGAGTAATACTTCATCCCATTACATGTTCAGTTCTCAGCCACTCATTTCACAGACTGACCCTACATAGAAATGTCCCTCTGGGCTTCTGTAGGCTTATGTATGTGTCATCTGAAAGGTCTCTTAGGCCACTGCAGCTGTAATGCTCTAGCTTTTTGCACGCTTCCACAAGATGCAAAAGTAATGGAGACGGGTAACACCTCTGACATTTTCACAGGGATTGCCTTCATGGGTTTAAGAGAGACTTTAGTTCCAGTTTCAGCTCACTTCGAAAAGTTACGGTTTGGTTCATTTGTTGATGAGGTAATGTAAGATAAAGGTTATCAATCTTTTCCAACACAGCTGCATATCTCCTTTCTGAATCCATTGTTGAACTCCTCTGATAGCCCTCACCAAATCTGGACTTGTATTTTAAACTGGGATAGATAAATCTTCTGCTTGGTCTGCCAGAAGCTCCTACAGCTGTGTTGGCGAGCCATACTGTAGTACTGTATGGTCACCCGAGTGTGGGGTACGTGCCCTTGTGTATGTGCTGCTACATGGGCTTTTATGGGCAAGTAAATCGACCAGCTCCTACCAGGAGACTGTTCTTGTGCTAACACTAACAGAGAGAGCATTAACGCAGCATTCGTACAGTGAAGTGCTTTCGGCCATGGGGAACTGTGCATTGTACCTTTTGCCAGCTCCGCGCTATTGATGGCTTTTAAAATGGCATGTGGTTCTATTTAGACATTTTAGGGTCAAGCTATTGACTGCACATTCATACATCTGTGTAATTCGTTATTTACAAGAACAGAGTATTTCTTGCTTCCTCCTCTTTACTCTCAATAATTTATATCCCCAACCATTTTTTAATTTTTTTTTAAACAGGCGTGATCTCTAAGAGTGTGTGCATGCAGTCTCAGTGTAGCATGTACTTAGTTTATACAAATGAAAACAAGAATGTGCTTGTGATACCCAGAAAACAATTGTTGCACAATGGTTTTTGCTGCCTCTACAAGCAGCAGGAAGGCTCTCTTCCGTTACCCTGCTTTTGTGCCCGAGACCGTGCTGGGCAGCGGTAAAGGGAGGTGAGGGACGTTCGCAGTGCCCGCCGCCCCCACCTCCCCCTTCCATCTCTCCCACGCCCCCTGGAAGAGGGTTAGGGGCCACGGGCAGCAGCAGACGGCTACTCTGACCCGGGTCCCTCTCGTGCCGTAGCTCTGCCCTGCTGCCTGGGTACTTGCCTTGGGCGCTTTTCATGACCGAGTTCTTTGGCACCGCTTAGCAGTAGCGGTGCTATTTCCCACTTCAACTGCTTTTTCTCTTCATTTATTTATATTTGGGATTGGCATCAGATACAGCCAGATGGAGAGTTGGCTCTCTGCTAGAAAGTTCAATTTTCCTTTTCCTCAGACTGTGTTTAGTTGTCTGTTCAGTCATGTAACTGAGCATCTAAGTTTAGCTGGTACATTTAATATGTGTAATTCACGCTGATTAAAAAAAAAAAAAAAAAAAGTGCCTTAAACAGTGCCTTCTGTCAGCCTCCTACCAGGTGCAGATGTCTTCTGGTCTGCTACCAGTGCTGAGAGCAAATAGGAGCCTGATTGTGAATTTATTCCACATAAAAACTCATGAACAAGACCTGCGTAATAATAGCTTTAGTGCAGTTTAAAAGCAAGCTGAGGGGGAGGAAAGGGGTTCTTGATCAGGTGTTTCTTCTTTAATTTTCTCTGAAGGCCTCCTCCTGAAACTCTGTGTTGGATTGAAAGGACAGGGCTGCCTGTAGAATCACACTCCTTGAGCTTTCACAAAAAGACAAGTGGGTTATATGGGTACACATCTTCTTGGAGAGCCGTGTATTTTTCCAGCCGCAGTTGGCCCCCTTGCACGGGTGGCCCAGAGGAACCCTGTCCCCTGTCGCAAGCAGCACCTGCTTCCTCCCGTTCCCCCATCCCTCTGCACCTTTCCAGCAAGGCCCTGCCCTGCCCGAACCACAGCCCGGCTAAGGGCATCGCAGAAGGAGGGGATGTGTACGTGCAGTTGTTCCAGGTGGGGCAGAAGTGGGATACGCGAAATGCAGGGGCCTCTCTGACACACTTCCGTAAGTTGTTCTTCATTCTCTATTTCAGATCTCTGGAACAAACCCATTAATAGTAGTATGAAATAGCGAGACGTTGCCTGCACAGAATTTATATTTCTGTAGAAATAGGAAAGCCTAGTAATGGGGAAATAGAACTTCTTTTTCCAGTTTATTAGCGCAAATCCCTCTGAGGCTTGTCATGAACTCTTTATGGGTTCGTGATGGCCAGTGTGAAATTTGGCCACTGCATAGTTGTGCAGCCAGACCCACATTGGACCGGAGCTGAAGAACTCTGACATCACGTTGCTGGAAGATCCCCCGCATGGGTCTCGCGTCCTGATGACAGAGACCTGGCCTTGGGTTGACTCCCATGGTTTGGGGTTTTGCTGCCGTACCGGCAGAGAGCTGCACCGCCCTAGGACTTGTGTGGGCCCCGCCGCGGCGGCAGGGGCTCTGCGGCACAGGCAAGGCTGGGGGTGGCCCTGGCCCAGCTGGTAGGGACAGGTGCCGCGTAAAGCAAATTAATACCAACCAGCCTGAACTTCACTACCAGCAGCGAGGGGCGTCTCTGCCAGAGCTCCTACGGAATTATTCATTCCCCTTTAAAGGTTGCAAACATTGTGTGCCTTCATCCAACAGACTGAGTGATTTTAAAACTTAGTTTTGCATCGGAATTTGGATTAGAAACACTGACACTGACTTGGCAGTAAGCAATCCGATTCGGGGCAGTTTTACTACAGAGCCTTGTGCGTTTCAGCTGTATCTGTCTTGAGAGAGGGCGTTGCATCCTCATGCCGTGTGACTAAATATCTCTTGGCTCTCCGAGGAAAAAAGCAACGAAGCTAGGGAAGGAGAAAACAACTCCTTGATACCTGTCTATGCAGTATGTATGTAGACCTTTCTATGCTGTTTAGTTTTATCCTTTTTTTCAGTACCATGTAGAGGATGATTTGAAGTGGTACAGGCAGGAAAGAAATGGTACTTACACAGCGTGTTATGGCTACTCACAGCCTCCGAAGTCTCCTCACTAACCTGTAATCTTTCTGCAGGGTTTTTGTCTCTGAATTCCTTCTCCTGATGGGGCAGTGACATCGTTTTTCTTTGTGTTTTAGGAAGCTGCTAAATCTAAGTTAGCAAGCAGGAAGGTTATTATTCCTATTAGTAGAAGTCAGAAAGCAAAAAACACTCCTTCTATTACTATGAGCATCAAAAATGTACATTGTACAATAGGTTTGCCCAGATGCCCAGCACTTACAGAGCAGGCTCTTATTGCAGTTACATGATGTAATTTTTAACATCTCCTGTGATGTTAATGGGCTTTTAGATATTTTTTCCCCCCTTCTTTTTGGTGAGAGTCAATCTGGCCTGTATTGTGCAAAAATAAAGATTGAAGTCGTGAAGCATTTTATGTGTGCTAATTTGTCTTGAGCCGAAAATGGATACTCTTTTGTTGGGAGCGTGTCTTCAAAGCTGAATTGGTTTGTGCGGGTGCTCTCTTGCAGTAAAAGAGTTGCTGAAGACTCTCGGACGGGTCTGTTTATAAGGCAGGAATCTCTGCTGACGGGGAGGAGTTACCGTCCTTCGGTACTGGCGGCTCGGTGGAAGGAGCCTGCTTTTCCAGAGTGCTGGCTGCTTTCCCGGGACCTTTCCTCTCACCATCTGAGCCGCTGCCGTGGCCTGTGCTTGGGTTCAGGTCTTTGTTGGCACCGTGAATTATTCAAATCAGAATGTTCAGTGTTACCCGTTTTCCTCTTGAACATAGCTAGGAAATAAGCTGTGTTTCACTAACCTCAGCTTTCTTCTTCAGAGAAATCTGTCCCCCTGCAGAGGGGACTGTATAGAGAGGCCCGTGTGCAACTCAGGACCTATGCGATGGGCTTAGCAGCTGCAAAGCGCCATGTACGCGGATGTTGCGTGGAGCTGAATTTCACCTGCATGCTGCGCTAAAAAGTTGCTACTTCTAAAACACTGTAAAATGTGCCTA
>KL274915.1:0-18964 GCA_000699545.1 Podiceps cristatus
GGGAGCGGTACTGACAGGGGTCCGGGCTCTGCTGTGGAAAGAAAAAAGTAGGTTCGTGCCTTCGTGGTTGCAGAAAGAAGCTCGAGCGTGTTCCCCAAAGGCGCGTCTGCGGCGCAGAAAGCCAGAAGGCACATCGAAGGGGGTTCTGAAGACCCATGTTTTGGCCGAATCTCATCCAGGGGCAGGAGCGCCTCGCCTGACTCTGCCCTGCCGTCCCATGTTCTTTTCATTCAGCTTTTCTTAACGTTTCTCCATCTCTATTAAACATTTTTCCTTGTATATTTTCATACTTCTTTTCATACAACACATACTGCCAGTGCTGATACCTTTCTGGACACACGTTTCTGTGCGTATATGCGAAAATGACTGTTTAAACAGAAACAACGTCATAGATGTAGTAGAATGAGACAAACTAATAGCTGAGAATGAGGTTATAACAGAATCATAGAATCATAGAAAGGTCTGGGTTGGAAGGGACCCCAGGGATCACAGAGTTCCAACCCCCCTGCCACAGGCAGGGACACCAAGCTCCAGGCCTGGACCTACACGAGGTTGCCCAGGGCCCCGTCCAACCTGGCCTTGAACACCTCCAGGCATGGGGCATCCACCCCCTCTCTGGGCAGCCTGTTCCAGCACCTCACCACCCTCTCTGTAAAAAACTTCCCCCTAATATCTAATTTAAACCTTCCCTCCTTCAGCTTTAGTCCATTCCCCCTTGTCCTGTCAACTTAAGGATAATAGTTAACTCATTCAAGACTGATCAGATCATGCATCTTCTAGACATGGAAAGTATCAGGGCCTGTTTCCATAGATAATGCTAGAAAGTTTTAGAACAAGAGGAAACAGCCTCAAGCTGCGACAGGGGAGGTTTAGGTTAGATTTTAGGAAAAACTTCTTCCCCGAAAGGGTGGTCGGGCATTGGAACAGGCTGCCCAGGGAAGGGGTTGAGTCTCCATCCCTGAAGGTATTTAAAGAAGGGATAGATGCGGTGCTTGAGGGCATGGTATAGATGGGCTTGGCAGTGATGGGTTAACGGTTGGACTCGATGACCTTAAGGGTCTTTTCCAACCTTGACAATTCTATGATTCTAAGGTATTTGATTAGCTACCAGTGCTCCCGATAAGGAACATCTCTAACTGAACCAGGGGCTGGAGCGTGTTCCTGGCCCGTACCATCTCCCTTGGCAAGGGCGAGCCAAGAGGAGTGGGTGGGCGGCAGTGGGGCCACCCCACCCCATCAGCCCTAGCCACTGCCTGGCCCCACTCCCCATGCCTGCCGGGGATGCCTGTGCATCGCCTACGCCAGATTTCATATAAAGCCGGGGCGTATGGGCACAGCATCAAATGTGTGCTCGTGAATTTCTGTGTGTGGCGTTACAAGGGTTCGGCCCTGCGTGCTACCCCAAGTCGAAGCCCTTTTTCATCCCGTGGGGCACTACGAGCAGCAGCCTCCCTTTTCCCTTGCAGGTTTGACATTTGTGAGAGGATAAAAATGTAGCCGGTGCTTCGGGAGCGTGACGTGGCCATAAAAGTGTAGCCGGTGCTTCGGGAGTGTGACGCGGCCAGCTGTGCCGTGGCAGAGCTGGCTGTTGGGGTGTCCCCTGTCCCCCAGCAGCGCTGGAGGTGCGGGGACGCCTGAGCGGGCGGCGGGGCGGGCGCGGGGTGCTTGCCTCCTGCAAAGGGCGTTTCTGGGTGCCCAGGGCTGTCCCGTGGGATCCAGGAGCCCACCCAGCCCCGCCTGGACCCGCTTGCTTGCCCAGCTGAGCTCCTCCAGACGCCTTTTGGTTTTAAACGATGACTTTTGCTGGAATTGGGGTTTAAACACAATGCTTTTTGCCAGTGCCTCTATTTTGGGGTTGGATTTTTCATCTAAATCATGGGAGAAACTGTTCCCTTAACTCTTTTGGCACAGTAGGAATACCCTAAGATTGGTTTCTTTATATCATGTGTGAATTATTTAGAAGTTTGCTGGAAGGAACTGTTCGCTGCATTTTTGATAAGTGCTAATATTTGTTATGTTGACACTGATTTTTTTTTTCCTTCACGAAAGTCATTGGCTTGTAGTTCTACTGTTTTAGAATAAAATAAAGGAGAATCTGATTTAGGTTGTTTTCCTCCTTTGTTTCTTTAGGAGCATTCTTTTTTTTAGTGTAAGAAAAAAGCTTAGTTTTAAAAAAAATAAGTTTAGGTTTTTTATAAAATAAAGGAGAATCTGTGATTTAGGTTGTTTTCCTCTTTAGGAGCATTTTTTTTTTTTTAAGTATCTTCTGTTTCTTTTTTTCAGTTGCAGTCGCTTTTGTATTAATTGCGTGATGAACAATTGCTTTGATGCTCTGCAGAGAACTGCACGTAGATCTTTTTACAGCAGTGTTTATGTTATTTGCCTGTTGGCCTTTGCATTTGCTCAGAGACCTATTAATTAGGGTTTTTATGACAGAGGCTTTTAGGCCTCTTGCATATTTTTCTTTTGAATCTTGTCCCCAGATATATTTCTCGGGCTGTGTGCTCCGGCGCTGCGGTATGCTGTTTATTCTTGGTGTGCCTTGTTTAGGAAGAAAAGGATGGTTGGGTTTTTTCTGCTAAGTAAGGCTGATGTTTCATACACTCAGACACTGCACACATGGGCAAGCGTTACTCGTGTGAGCAGCTGAGCTGGGATTAGCTCACAAAAATTGAAGAAAAAAAAAAAAAAAAAAAAAAGGAATCATCTGCAATTTCCAGCTATTGCAGCCGGTCTCTCCAGCACTGGGTGGAAGGTGGAAAGTATGTGCTGCTCCCTTGTAAGCAGATAACCTGGCTGTCACCTTAGCTCTTTTCCTAATCCCTGATAAAGATTTGGTTTGCAACGGCAGCTGGAGGTCTGCCTCTCTTCCAAAATTCACGTCATTCCTATTACAGCTCTGGCCATTCTTCCTGTCCGTTGAAATACCCACGCCCTGCTACCGTCGCTGCATCTTTGGCATCCACACTGCATTGTGGCAGTGAAAGCCACGGTTTCATTACGTGCTGTGGGAGAAAAAGGTTTTCATTCTCCCGTTTCTGGATTTGCCACTTTTTAATTGGCCCCAAAATAAGTTGCTAGGTGTGAGAAGAGTAAGGGAGTCGAGTTTAAATTTTCCTGGGTTTAGTTATTGCTAAAATGTTTTGTTTTGTAACCATATGAAACACTAGTTAATTAAAAAAAACCAAACAACCCAGCATTTATTGTCTGTAAATACTTGCCCACATTTTCATATTTATGTATATTTAAGCAATAACTACGAACATGACATTCACTACTAAACGTGAAAGGAAATTCAGAGAGAATGTTTATATCTCAAATATTTACATGAAGAAATAAGTCCTTGTGGTGACTGTAATTCTCACGTGGCCTTACAGCATTCAAAAGGGTCCAAAGGAATGAATACTCCCCCCACCCCAAAATGGACCTCAAATGATGGCTTCCTTCCCTGCAAGACACGGCAGGGCTCCTGTGATGGCTCCTGGTAACTCTGATGCCGCTCTTGAGGAGCGACGGTATGGGTATGCGGCAGGTTGGTTTCAGGGTGTAATATGCCCTGGTTTCTAGCTGAAAGCAGGAGCCAGCCCCTCTAGCAGCTGGCCGGAGCTCCTCAGCACCTCCCTACGGCTCTGCGCCCGCAAATCACCACCCCCAGCAGCGCTGCGGTGGCATCCAGACCATCCAAGGAGGTCTTCTCTGCCCGATGGTGATTTTGGAGGAGGACAGGTTTGTCAGCCCCTGTAGCCATGCGGTCAGGCTTAAAAAATAGCAAAATATAGCGGCCTTCGCCATTGACAGGCCAGCGCTGCCTGTTGTGCGGCTGATGGCTGCGCGGCTCTCGCAGGGAGCGGAGGTCTGCCACCTGCTCGTTAAATCGAGGGTGCCGCAGCTCTCCACGCCGAACGGGCACAGGCACGGTGCCTCTTCCTCCCCGTGGCAGAGGCTTCCCTCTGCCCAGGGGCGTGGGAGGACGGCGCAGACCCCGTGCTCCCCCCGAGTCGGGGAGGAGCGGCAGCAGGTGGTTCAGCCTAGACCAGGCCCTCGGGTCGCGGTGAGCAGGGTCAGGGCTCGGCACGGTCCTGCAGATTCTCTCCCGTGACCCGTTACCTGGTGTCTGTCGCCTACAGCCCCAGATGGGCAGTTCCCCCCAGCGATGCTCACACACGCGGGGAGGTTCGGTTGCTCCTTGCAATTTCTGGGTGGACACATCCTGCACGGTCGCTGTTCTGGACAGTTGCAGGTAACGCCACCCACCCGGCTCTCAATTTTGCAGCCGTGGGAGGCCACGGATGGAGCTGGAAGTGCAAATACAGATTTCCAGACCTCTGCCTTCCGCAGTAACAGCTGTTAGTAAATGCTACCCGGAGCAAGGCGGCTCCCCGTGCCCCGGTGTGAGGTTGCTCCTCGTCGTGTCCTGGCCAGCCCTTGGCCCTCAGAGCCGGGCCTGATGGCCAGCGCGGCTGCGGCATGTCCAGCCGTGGTTGAGCAGCCACAAGGTGACAGTGTTTTAGAGCAGTAACTGCGCCACATCGCTGACCACTGCGTGGTTGGTTTGCTGGGCCTTTTTATTCCCTCCAACGTGTAAAGCAAAGCTCAGCTCTCGCTAACCGAAAGCTTTGGAGACGGCCATCCCTCTGCAAGGGCGCAGCTGGGACAGCCCGCCCGAAACCTGCTGTGTCCAGGGCCCTGTGCCCGGCCAGACGCTGACTCGGTGCTCGCAGGGAGCCACCCGTTACGGCAGCGTCAGGATACGAGCGTTTTGCTTGCGAGTGCCATCGATGGAGCCGGGGACCCCGGCTGTCACCGCTCCCTCTGCTCGTCCAGGGCTGCAGGCTCACCTCAGCAATACAAATTACTTTCTTGGCTTGCTGTGATCCTCAGACATCTTCAAGGCCGATGTGTTTGTTTCATTTGCAGGGCTGTTTTATCTTAACTTTGGAAAAGATGGTACTTGAGTCATGTCTGGCTTCGTTCTTCATCCTTCAGTAGTGGAAGTGTTGACAGCAATCCTCACATCTGCCCTAGAGCTGCACTACATAAACCTACAGGTGCTAGGCATTGATTTCTTCCAAATAAGCTCCTAGAAGTTGTCTTTTTTCGTAAGTCATTATTGTTGGCATAGATATGGCTCTCATCTCTGCAAGTCTGGCTCTCAGAAATTACAGTCTGTGTTAGCGAGGAGTAAAGGCATGGGGTCAAGCCCTCCGGCAGCGCAGCTCCGCTGGCCGGCTGCCGTTAGACAAGCGCTGGCACAAGTGTAAGGACCGTTAGAAAATGCCCTTGGAAGGGATTTCTGCATCTCTTGACCTCCCTGATGTTGTTTTGTCACCCTCTCCCTATTGCTAATCGCATCCGATCAGCCAGGTATCTGTTTCACAGCAATTCGTGTCTTTTATTTATTTATCTGCATATTTTCAAATCAATAAATCCTTCCCCACTAGTGCATCACGATGCTTTGAAGGACAACACTGCACATAGAGTCCCCAAATTAAGTCTTTTACGGCATTAAAGTCTGTTAATCGGGGTGTTCCAACAGCAGCCATGCTAGGGGGAGTTTATTACCCTGGGAAGACAGGATGAAACCGCATCATTAATTAGAGACCAGAAAAGCTATTAATATCTAACGGCCATGAGAAATCAAACTGGCAGGTAGGGATGGGATGGTGGGAGAGCCTCTTCCTTCGCTCTGTACCTGCGGTAGCCCTGAGTGCAGGGAGCGTGAAGGCACACTGCTGCTGGAGGCTGGATTTATTTAGCGCCACTGCTTCAGGAAATCTTGGGGGGAAGCTCTTTTTTAACAGGTGAGAACCCCCCCACATTTGACGCCACGAAATGTATGTGAAGAGAGAGCTCCTGGGTGACACGGCTGTAACGAGGAGTGGGAGAGAGCGGTGCCAGCATGGGCAAGCGAAATCCTGCGCCGTGTCTGTCCCATCATCAGAGCAAGAAGCACCGAAATGATGTTTGTGGAGATGCGTAAATGCACACACACACAAATTGATTTACGCTTGAACCCTTTATTTTAGGTCCTGTATTCCAGGACTGGTGGAGGCAGACGTTGAACGGGCTGTACGAAATGGCAGCCTGCGAGCTGAATTTCAAAGTGAGGTCTATTTACTGCATCTTTTCTTCTAAGTACAGATTTACTTTCAGAAAATTGGCAGTCTAGACCAACCCGCTGGTGTATTTGTTTCATACACAGCAGCAGCACCCAGGGCGTAACCGGTGTTTCCCGTGACAAACGGTGTGAATATTGTCACAGGCTGGTGCTGCATCTGACCCTTGCTTCCCCGCATGGAGCGCAAATATCGATACCTCCTCCAGACTGATGTGAGGTTTTTGGGGGGCACCATCCATGGGGTGAGCTCTGCTGCTTTTTAAGGTATCCTATTGCACGTAGAAATCCGCAAATCTTTATTAAGATCTGTCAGCTCCAGCTGTGTGTCTGTGTCTGCCTTTGTTTTTTGGGTAATTTGTGCTGTACACTTTCACCACATGATTGCTTTTATTGTATGTGGTTCCTTCTGTTGGGCACTTCTCTGTTGACTGTGATTACTACCACATCAACTGAAAATGCTCCTGTACTGTATAATTAACTTTATCTGCTTTGCTACAATGCCTCTCGCTGGTAATTACACACACTTCAGCTCTTTCACTACGTTTCTAAGATTTTAAGAAGTGCTGATTACTCTTGCCCAGTCTCTGTCCAAACTGAAGGGCTTTTGCATGTCGACAATTGTATCTTTTTCCTTGTACAGCCCTGCTATAGTCTGTATATTGATTATAGTACATATATTGCGATCTTTAAATAAACCATATGTTTGGAATTCACTGGGGTTTACATGTGCTGGTAGCAAAAAGCTTATTTAAATCCTCAGGTTGTTGGCCGGTTGGTATGATGGTTATCAGTTTACTGAGATAATTTGGAATGGAGAGCAAGGATTTTGAAATCTTTCAGTCCTCTGGAGAGTTACTCCATTTTCCCCCTCCTCAGCTCAGCCTTGTCAGCCTTCCCTGCAGTGCCTTAGTGACTTTTGTCCTTTGATGATTTTTTTTAAGCCTCTTTTTCTAAGGCAATAATCTCATGCGATTATACCCTCTGCCCGTCAGTCTGTGTTTCTGCGCTCTAATGCGTTTGAACCCCTTGGACAACTTGAACCAAATCTGGCAGATGCCACAAGCTGTTGACGGTGTCCCATTCCTTGCAGTTCCGTGCCGCCCAGGTAGGGCAGAGCCAGACTGGGAAGGAGCAGCCGTTCTGGGTAACCCACCCCGTCCCGCCCTGCAGTGCCTCTGCCTCGGTGCCCCGTGCTGGCAGTGCCCTTCGCTTAGCCGGTGTTTAGGGAACGTGGCCAGCAGCAAGGACTGCTGTGTGGCCATCGCAGGTGACACGGAGGGATGGGAAATGCATAGACGTGAGGCATATACGTAGGAAAAAAGAGCTGGGGGTATTGCTGTGGTGGGGATGAAGCGGGGAGAGGGGTATGGGATCTGTGGGAAAGCAGCCTTTATCCATGACTGCTCATACAGCAGCAGCTGCCTCTGTAATTACAAATATTGATGCATTTTTCCACAGCTTCTTTTCAAACACACAGGCTCTTTTTTTGTTTTGTTTTTTTTCCACTCTTTATGACACAAGTCGTTTTCACATTGTGCAAAGAAAAGTGCTTGGCTGAGAAGTGTTGTATAACTTCTATTGAGATCTCGTAGCAAACCAGGCACACGTTTTAACAACGTGTTGGCTTTTAAAATAAACCCAGTGATGGAGTGGATGCAGTCTGAACGTCCTGCTGAGTTCAGAGGGCAAGGTACTTCTCTAAAATGCATGGGAATGTAGCCCTGGCCATTGCTGTCGACTGTTGGGGTACCTGGAGAGCATCTACCAAATGCCCATTGACTGGAACATCACTTTAACTGAAGAAGCTGCGCTTTTTGCCTTCTCCTGAGTGCATTACGAGTCTCTGAGTGAGTGGGACTTGAGGGTCGACACTCCCAGTGCTGTGCTGTACTGCCCCAGCACCCATTGCCCTGCGTGTACTTTTACTGATAGGCGAGCTGCTCGTCTGAGAAACCAGTTTGGGTGAAAATAGCTGCATTATTACTTTAGAGGTTTTTATGTCGGTTCTAATAAGAGTGCAGAAAATTTGAACCATCTGGAACCTCGAGTCCACCTCTGTGTGCAGTGTTGGAGGGTGCTCCTCGGCTGATGCTCTGTGCGTGCTTTGCTGCTGCACAGAGGTGGCTGAGTGACTTTGGGAAGTGGAGAACTGGGATGCCCAAGTTAACTCCAGTATCTTCCTTCCGTTTGGAAGACTAATCCTACTTTCCCAGAATAGGAATATCCTTCATCCCGTAGAGGTGAAGAAAACTCTCCAGATGATTTACATCATGTCTCAAGATCAAACCTTCAAAGGTCAGAGAGAAGGGCCTTAAGTAAGGAAAGCGTGATTTAGCCCTCTATAAATGCTAGCGTTATTAGTGGCATTACGGCAATGTCGGTAACTTCTGGTTGCATATTTAATCTTCTTCAGCTGCGACTTGACATTATTGAGAAAAAAACCCTGTGCAATTAGTTCCTTTTTGGTGTCTTTTTATGTTGTAACCATTCAGAAGTCAAGAAACCTGTGCCTCGATGGTGTTTTATAAATACCGGCGGCTAGTGCCCTCAAAGCCCTGGCTGGCCACAGCACCCCGTTCCCCGCCTGTCTGCGGGGCACGCTGCGCTGCTGCTGCAGCTGCCTTTAGCTCTCCTTTTGTAGCTGATCAGAATTGCCTCTTAGGTGGGGTTGTTTTCCTCTCCGTTTCCATTTTCCTTTCACCTCTCCCCTCCTCATCTCTTTCCCCTCCTCATCTCTTGCTCTCTACCTTTCTTTTCGCCCTGCTCCTTGCGTTCGGCAGGAGCAATCACCTCGCCTGGTAGATGAGATGGTTCTCCCACAGTCACCTCCTTTCGGGGTGTACTTTGTGTTTCTGATCAGTATATTTTACATGGTGTGGATGTGACTAGCTTCTAAAATCCGTCCCCCAGCTCACGTGAGCCTGGTGTGATGCTGGAGCACCTCTCAGGTTCTTGAACCAGCCTCTTTCCATCTTGCCTACTGAGATGAACTGCTTGGCAGTTACTAGTGCACAGACACCGTTCGCTGTCGCAGGATTATTCCTGTTTATTCACTGCTTATTCCAATGTGGCATAAAAAATGGAGTGGGATTATCCTGGCTGCAGCCAGCAGTGTGTGCTGGTGAGTGATAGAACATATATTCTGCTGCTTCTTTCATCTTCCAGTTAACATTTTTCCCTGTTACACCTCAATTCTTTCCTTTCTAAGTGCATAAATTTCCCTTTAATGTTTTCCTAGTGTGACCTGCAGGACAGAACCTCATCTGCTTTGCTCCGTGTTCACGCGGAATCCTGCCCTGCCGTTCCTAGCGCTGTCCCACGGAGGCTGTGCCTGCTGCTCTGCTCCCTGGGCTGGCACCCCGTACCCCTTCCCCTGCACTTGCAGCTCACGTGCATCAGCCCACCAGCAGTTTTGGCTGGAAGAATAACCCCAGATGTGCCACCGTCTGTCTGGCACGGGCAAGTGCTCCCCACAGCAAAGAAAAGGCACTTTGTGAAATGTGGTTTGCTGCTCTCTTGAGCAGAGACAAAGGGGTCCTGGTTTGCGGCCATCAAATGCTCGCTGTTAATTGCAGAACATTTCCCAGTCGGCTGGAGGCTGTACCCCCGCTTTCTGCCCGTCGGGGTTCTCTGCAGACGTGCTGAGCTCCCCGTTTCATGCATTTTCTGATTATTTCAGCTCTTTGGCCACCATCCATTCTGCTGTTGGGTGGCTGGATCTCACCCTCACAGTGTGTTTTCTGGTCATAGCCATCCTCGGTCAGATGCCATTTAGCCACCGGTCCAGCTCATCAAACAACTCGCTTTCCTGCTCAAGGCCTTGGACTGCAGTCAAGTTAACCTCTGAGAAACCCGCTCGTCTTCAGTTTGATGCAGGAGGTATTTGTTTTGTGCTGGCTTCTTTTTTCAGCATTATTTTGTCAGTAGTGTACATACGTAGTGTATGCGTATGTATATATGTAATCACACACACATGCACGAATTTATCTATCTATGCATACGTAGGTAGGTGTATAACAAAGTTTGCAGGAGTCTTACCTGCATTCATTTTCCTCCCAGAGCTTTGTTCTCCTGGAGTTTTCGCTGAGACATAATTTTCTGGTTTGCCCCATTTTGCTCTTTAAAATCCGTTTTCTAAGAACATCTAAAATTACTAAACTGTTTATTCAATTGAATTTGCAACCTTTGCAACCTAGAACCTTTGCAAAGAAACATTCCCGGAACAGCTATTTTCAGCTACCTTTTTCATACCTACTCGTGTTTTGTGCTGCTTTACTTGTAGTTTCCATGACAATTATCCCCAGAGTTAGAAGCAGCCGTGCCCTTGGATGCCGTTTTGCAAAGCTGCCCTTGCTCTTGCCCATCTGAGAATCTGACTGCAGAAGTTCATGCTCAGTTCAGTGTTTTTGTTTTCCTGTCTGCAGTATGTCCCACTAGCACTGTACAGGTGCTGCAGGCTACCATAATATATATTGCTTTCCGCATATTTCCGTGGAAATGATTTGGAGGGCAGAGCCATCTCGTCCTCGAAAGGAGCATCATATTCTGGCCATTGGAAGAGGACACATCACCGACGGAAACACAACAGCCCTGTGTAGCCAGGTTTGGTACCCGCTAGAATGAAAGAGGAGGGTGGGGAGGGCAGGTTTGGGCTCTCCAGGGTGCCGGGTGGCCCCGCTGGCTCCCGCCCCACCGCCCCGCTGGGCACAGCCTCTGCCCAGCCCCCTCCTCCCTCCCGGGCACACCGCTCGACTGCCGTGCTCTTGCTGCAGAGTTGTCCAAACATGGAAAAGTATTTTGGATATTTTGAATCGTATATTGACTATTTCAACATTTTTAGCATCTTCTTGGTGTTTTCTTCTCACTCATTCCCCTTTTCCTGTTTTCTCCATCCCACCTCTCGCGACTCAGAGCCGCTCCTGAAGTGCCAAGCAGCAATCCTTTGATACGCTATCCTTACATATACGCTTATTGTCCTTACCTGTTCAGTCTGGTACATATAACTCTGAGCTTTCTGTATGATCTACTCTCAGTTCTGCCGGTAGCTCCTCACCCTTTCCGTGCACCCTTTTTTTTTTTTTTTCCCTTAGTTGACCATTTCCCTCTATTTTTCCATGTGCTGCCTCCTTTCATTCTTACCTACTCACGTCCTGCCCTCTCGCCCCCCCCAGCTTCCTCTCATGAATCCACTTAAGTGTAATCTAAAACATACTGCAGGAAAGTGGAAGCCCAGAGAAATATTTGCTCTGGCTCTCGCTAGCACCTTGCGATGCCAGTGAGCTCTGAGACAGTGGATTCTCAACCCTGCAGTAAAATGAGCCTTTCCCGTAAGTTTAAAATTTGAGTCTTTCTCACAAATTACAGTCAAAATGATTGTCGTCTCCAAAAGCACCTTTTAACTAAATTCAAAGGAATACATTCAGAGCAGATTTTTTAATTTCCACCATGATAAAACTAATTACAATTACCAGCCTGTTACTGAAACAGAAAACTGCTAGAATGTCACAATATTTGAAGTTATTTTTTAAGGAACAAACATCAGAGAAAAAAGCTTCAAAGTCCGAAGTGATCATCTTCTTAAACAGTCTTAATTGCTTGTAAGATAAATGGGAATGAAGAAGGAGGGGAAAGAGAGACGCTTGCAGATAATCCACATGGAGAACGTGATCTGCTACAGAAAATGAGCCTTGTGTGGTCCACTACTGGATCATCCCAAATTACCATCCTGCCTGCCCACATGCCACCACCGACCAACCGACTGGCTCGGCTCGTAGCATGCAAGGGAGACCGAGAGGTCCCGATTCAGGTGGTTATGGGATAGCGAATGCTACTGCTGGCTACGGAGAGCAGCTCTTCAAACCTCCTTAAATGTTTATTCATCCTTGGAGTTGGTCTTACTCATCTTGTCCTTAGTCAGATGAAACTCAGAGTTTTGCAGCCGTGCTGGGCGAATCGCTCTGCCCCGTGAGAACAAGTTATCCCAGTTCTGGGAAGATCTTTGGGTGTTTGCCAATGGTGTGTGGCCCTCCTTGGGTGGGGAGGGAGATCTCAGTGGTATGTCAGATTGAGCTGCTCTGTGCAGTTTTTTTCCAGCTAGCTCAAAAAGTCCACTTCTCCCTCTGGAAGGCTTTTTTTTTTTTTTCTGGAAATAAGTTATTTTTAAATAGCTGACCAATTAGACCAGTTAGAGCCTTTAGTTGTTCCCCTCTCTGCTGGAGGTGACTCCATGGGTGCGCTTTGCTAGTCTGGTCCTTGCAATATTATCGTTCACTGTCAGGTCCAGCCCAGCCACGGTGGGGTTTGGGGCAATATTCCTTATCTGACACATCTCACCAGGACCCGGAGACTCCCCGCTGTGGGTAGCTCCGGCAGCGAGAGGTTAACCTCACTTTCCCGAGGGTTGCGAGTGTTTGATGCTCTCCTGTCCTCATGCTCCGCTGCATATCCAACCCCAACACCTGGGGACAAAGCTCGGTAAGAGCTGCGTTTCCCAAGTGCCACGTGCTTAGGGCTGTATGCGTCAGCACAGCAGGTGGTCATGCCGAGATGCCCACTCGGGCTTCTCCACGTGCAGTGGCTGGTTGCCTGATTTGTGCAGTGCCTACCTGCACCTCTTCCCAGGCCAGGCCAGGTGGTGGGATGGGCTATGGAGAGGTCCAAGGGGTGACAGGAGAAATTAGAGGAAAGGAGGCAGTGAAGGACCAACCCCTACATTCACCCCCCACACCGTGTGCTGCAGCTCTGTCTCAAAGGGTTAGCCAGGAATGGGGCTGGGGGTGGGACCCCTAAAAAGAGGGATGGGTTGACTGATGGGGAGGAAGAAAGAGAGGGGGAAAGCGGCAGGGCTGGTGACATGGGCCTGGGAATCATGGCCGGAGCTGGAGCTCCCAAACCGTGTCTTTCCATGTGTGGTTGGCTTTGCTGCGGTGCCCTGGGGATGTGGATTTTGGGAGCGGTCATGGCTCACCTCCTCTCAAGCTGTGGTGTTTATGGCTGGCTGTGGTTTTGGCACAGCTGATTCAGCTTCTCCCCAGACGCGTCGTTTGGGTATGACCATTCCCTGTGGCACAGGGGTCTGCTCCCAAGGTCCGAGGGCCGGGAGGACCTTGTTGCTGGTGGCTTCCCCAGCATCCCTTTCCAAAGATGATGGAGCCAAGGTGTGGCTGCACTGCGGTCCCCTTCTGTCGTTACGAGGCAGCTGATATTTTCTTCCAAGTTAGACTAACCATGAAAATGTGCTGGACATTGGAAGAAGATGTCTTGAACACACAAAGCAGCTTACAAGCCCGAGAAGAGGGAATTTTTCATTTGGCAGAACGACATGCATAGCGAGCGCTCTTGTTTTTAATAAGCTCACAAAGCTTTCTTGAGAGCCAGGGATTTTTTTTTCCATCCTGAACACATGAGGTATTTTCATTTCATAATGAATGCATGTTATGTCCAACTTCCAGAAAGCCTTTCAAATGAAAAAAATAGCAAAGACTTTTTAGATGCTGAAGCGAACAGGGTGGAAGTAATCATGAAACAAAATGCTGGAATATTTGCTCTGTGCTCAGAGATTGTGTGGCATCTTATATTGTCTGAAACAGCACCAGATAATAATCATACGTGCAAATCTCTCAGACTGGGGCACCAGGGAGAGGAGCCAATCTCTGTGTCTCCATAGAGCTGGAAGAAATCTCAGATATTTCTGTTTGTCTGTAGAACAGCTGGGGACTTCTCAGACATGAATCTAATTAAGCATATTCCTCGCCACAAACACTTCAAGTCCTATTTCTGAGATCTGAATGTCTTTCCAAAATGAAGCCTTAGGAATATTGCTTTCATGCAGCGTGCGCTTTTTTTTTTTTTCCCCCCTGTCTGGGCAAAATTAAATTACAGTTATAGGCTCAAAGCAAAATTTACTGAAGTCAATAATATTGATTGATATCTGGGTATCAGCAGAATGTCATGCATTAATAACAGCTGAATTTAATCCACAGGCCCAAGAGGGCTCCCAGCAGTGATGGGGCCAGGCTGGGATGACATTTGAAACGCCTGCTCCTCTCCGCCCAGCGACGGGTGTCCTCCCGGCCGGGGGTACCGGAGCCCCCTCCCTGCCTCCTGCTCTGCCCCGGCCTTGCAGGTGGTCAGGTAAGGACCAACATTCCAGTACTGAGCATTTTTTTCTCCGCTCACCACATCCCAAGATTTACAATAGAGCACTCATTTTCCTGCTAGAGAAAAGAGCTTGATCCAGCAAAGGGCTTAACTGCAGCCTTTTCCTTCGGCCCGGGATGCGGAGCAGTGCCAGCCTGGCTGCCCGGTGCAGTGCGAGCGGCCAGGGCTCCAGCCCGCAGCCCTCCCTGCACTGGGCATACTGAGCTCCTTCAGCTGTTTTCATGGCACAAATCCCCTCTGTGCCACTCTGCAGGCTGGCTACCGAGTGGGCAACTGTGCCCAGCTCAGCCCCACCACCCGCTCTGAGACCCACGTGAGCCCCAGCCCCACCACTGCCCTGCAAACCTCTAATTTCCAGTCTAGCAACCACTTTATTTTAAACCCTTTTTTGAAATCCTGTTTTGAAACAACCCAAACCAGAAAGAACGTTGCTGCTTGCTTCATTCTGCTTGTTTCGTTTAGTGGCACCAGGTTGCCACCGACCTCTCTGCTGTGTGTGAAAGCCCTCTCTGGATTTCTGGTAGATTTAGAAGAATCTTTTCCTAAAATTCACCTGAGGAAAATCCCAGTATTGATGCACTACAGTTTTCATCCCTCTGCTTTTTTTTTTTTTCCCCGCTCTCTTTAATTCCACTTTTAATCCAGCTATGCCAAGGCTGGCAGGAGGCTGGTCCTGGGCTTCAGGTGCTGCTGTCTGATGCAGTTAAAATACAGCCGTGGCAAGACTTGTCATCAAAATCACATACCCTAAGACTGTCTAATACAGCTGGAAAAAACAGATAAGCTTTTGGGCACATCATAAACTCTTCCTGGGGTCTCTTCTATGTAAAGTTACTTGTCTGTGCTCCTCAGATAATTTGATTTATGTTCGTTTGCATATACCAAGTATAGCGAAACCTGGTGAATTCTCCTGCTATGTTTTCACTCCTGTAAGAAACGTGATGGGAAGTGGAAGATGTGATCATCTCTCTCCCTAGTGGCATCAGTAAATATCACACATATCAGATTAAACCCTTGACATTTTTCCCACAGTGTGAAATTTGCTTGAAGATGTTGGAAAATGAGTTATAGATGTGAAAGCAAGGCTTGGAATATGAATGCAAACACGTTAACCCTAAACCCAGTGTAATTTGCTTTCCCCGCTACCCTAGTGCACAGACCTGAGGGGCCGTGGGGGAGAGCTCCCACCGCGGCAGCAGAGACGGGGGTGAATAGGGTGTGAGCCATGAGCCAGAAGTGCCTTTTGGCTCTCAAATAGCAATGAGCGGCTAAATCCTGCCCGGTGATCCTCAGGGATGCGCCCCGCACCGCTGTAGCAGGTGCCTGGGCGGTTGCAGGTGTGTTCCTGCCCCAAGGTCAAGGTGCAAACCTCTCCCGTGGCAGCGCAGCCCCTGGGGAGCTTGTGCCCCTCAGTAGCTTGTGCGTGAAAAACACACTGTTCACTTATCTGGAAAGGAAAAATCCCTCAGAGGTTGCTACAGCGCAGTCACTCACCTGCAAAAAACTTTGGGAAAGGCGAGGGTTGGGGATTTGAGATGGGGCTGTGGACAGGATTGAGTCTTTGACCTAGAAATTAAGGTCAGGACTCTCATATGTCTTATAATGAGAGCTGGTTTTAGGTTTTTGTTGTAAAAACTCTCCAGCAGGTTCTCAGATGCTTCTGCCTCCATATGCCACGGTTGAACGGTGCACTAGGTTAACGATGCTGGATTTCCCATGCTGGTGTTTGGGGTCTTTCACATCCTGCCAGTGAAACCCAGTGCTGGTACAGTGAGCCGGGCTGAGGGTGGCACATCCCGCTCGGTCCCCTTCAGCCTCCTCCATGGGTGCGTCCAGAGCATCAGCGAGCAGCAGTAGCAGAGCAAAATCCAAGAGATAGGAGAAATATTGTGCCTTTTAAGGAACAGATTGGTTTTAATCCAGAGGCATTGTGGCAACAATTACACTATTCAAAGCGGTTTCGATGCCTCTTACTAATTTCTTCTGCATTATCCTGTTGCCCCCTTGGAGATGACCAAGGTAGAACTTGACTGCAATGGCTGCTTGTGAGTGCGGCGGTTCCTCAGGAGCCGCTCGGAGTGCAGCATCCCCCGGGTTGCCATGGCAATGCCAAGGCTGATTGTGAGCCAGGTTAATCCCCGCCGCCGCGGCACAGCACGGCTCATCCCTCCCGGGGCACACGGGCGGCACAGCCCGGCGCTTGGGCCGGAGGGAACAGCAGCCCCAGGCTAGGTAATACGGCTGCTTGGAGATGGAACAGGCTGCCCAGGGAGGTGGTGGAGTCACCATCCCTGGAGGGATTTAAAAGACGGGCGGATGAGGTGCTCAAGGACATGGTTTAGTGGTGGTCAGGCACGGTTGGACTTGATCTTAAAGGTCCTTTCCAACCAAGGGATTCTATGATTCTATGAAATCAGAGCGTGGACCAGGCTCTGGGTGACTTGGAGGCACTCATGCACCCGAGTGGTGAAGCTGTTGGGAGCAATAGAGATGAGCCCGAGCTCATCAAATGGAGATGGGCTAACACCTCTGTGAACCAAATATCCCACATCTCTGTCCCAAATATCCCAGGGCCAGTCCTTTGTGGATGATCTCAGGTTGGCCTCGCTGGCCTGGCCGAGAGCCGCTCCGAGGGAGCTGCGGCCATGGCTGGGTGTTTATGCCCCTGTCAGAGGAGGGGGTAGCTCTCTCTGGGGTTGGGTTGTAGCACTGAGAAATCTACTCGTTCAAAATTTGGCAAGCGCGGTGTAACTTGAAGTACAGTATTAGCATAAATTAGCTGAGAACACATTTATCTGTGGAAGAGCGAAGGTTGCTGTTCGGCGGCAGCAGGTAGCTTGCTTTTACGCAGCAGATAGTCTGTCTTCACTTAATACACATCTATCAGATAAAAAGGTGCGCGGTTGACGTGCGGCTCACCTATTCTTAGATTTGGCATTTGGGAACGTGGTGTCACGGCTCAGGTCTGACTGGAAGCATGCACCGTTTCACAGGCAGGAAGGTTCTTCACTGTTAATAAATTTTGACCCTGATCTAGATGCAAGATGAGCATATGTCCCCTCTGCACCCGTGGCCTGGACAGCTTCCCCGGCTGAAGGCTGCAGTGTGCGCTCAGCCACCGCCTGCATTTTGTATGCTTAGCTTTCCCCCCAAAATGAGACTTTTTACACCCAGTGCTGCTCTGGGGTGTGGAAAGCCCTCTCAGGGTCCTATTTCAGAGAGCCCATTGGATCGCTGGGGCACCGACTGGGGCGTATCTGCTCTATGGATACCATTACTTTATATATATCCTACTTTATATATAAGGATATATCTCCTATAAAGTATCCTACTCTGACACCATGATCATCTCCCTCAAAATTCAAAGTTAGTGCAGTTCTTTACAGATCTCAGTCATCTGAGTGAAGGTCAAGAATACTTTTTTTTTTTCCTTCTTCTTCTTTTGAGAGCTGTAATGGGAAAAATATTACCAGATATGGAAACAGGAGCAGAAAGCTGCGGATAAATAGGGCAGAGCATCAAATGAAGTGACAGGAGACCTAATTATGGGATTGAAGTTATGGGATGAAATAGGTAGAAATCTCACAGGAACTTCTATCTCCTTGTATTTTTGCAAGAGCTTGAAATGCTCTTTGCTCTTCTCGCCTGAGCCTTTTAGAAATTAGTACATTTTTAGCTGAAGGTTGGAGACAAGGACCAAATGGCCTTGGCATTAAACAGCACGTTTCAGTTGTCTGGGAACAGCTGGAGAGGTGTTCACGTTTCCCTCGTCGTATTCAGAATTGCATGGCTGACCTTGGAAATGTGAGTGAAGTCAAGGGAAACAGTTGGGCTTTTTTCCCACTTTTTCAAATTGGAGTTTGCAATCACCACCACCACTACACGTGCAGTTGGACTTTCTACCATCTACCCACTTCATGTGCTTAATTTAGGACAAAATTATGTAGTACCGAGATACTTCATCGTGCTTGCAGCAGTCAATTCATCCTGTCTGCTTGCCCTGCCCGGGTGGGACAGGCCACATTTGCAAAGTCCTATTTGCACACTTAGGAGCAAGCGTTCACCTTTCTGCTCAAGGGCTTGCCCATCCCAAAGTTCAAGCTTGCTTGTGCAGGTGGAATTTGGCAGGATGGAATGGTTAGCCAGCCATAAACCTCAGAAATTCAGGCTTCTGAAAGCCTGAGATGCAGGGACCCACAATCGGAGGGAGGAAATCAGGAATCAGGTGATGGTTGTTTTGAGTAAATGTCCCTGTGCCTCGTGCTGTGCTCTGGGAGAAGAAGAAGGAGCGTGTGCTCTGCGGTGGGCAGGGGCCTGGGGTGCTGCTGGGCAGGATGCTGCTGCTGGCTGGCAATTCGTTTGCTCAGTCTTTTGCTGGGAAAGTAATGGTAACGCATCAGTGAGAGGAAAATATTAGTTTGCGGGTATGTAGTCCGCTCCTACTGTTCATGAGGCTCTTCCTTTCCCGAGGTGCTATGAATAAATAATGTGGTATGAAAATGAAGGCAATGTGGTTATCTGGGCTATTAGACAGAAGTACACGGGGAGCTGATTTAGATCTGGATATTCTGATTATGGTTTAATGTAGCAGGTATTGGAGAAATCACTTCTCTGGAAGACCACGCGTGCCAGCGGGGGAGAGGGTATCTCGCCAGTCCTGGGACGTGCTTATCTTTAGGAAAGAGT
>JMFS01080139.1:0-10970 GCA_000699545.1 Podiceps cristatus
CTAGCTCTGTCCTGGCTGAAATCAGGACAGATGATTATGTATACACTTAAAATTTAAGAAGTTCTTCCATCTAACAAATTAACTCTTAAGTATTTTTTTTCTAATTGTTTTCACTTATTGTCCAATGTGCTAACATAGTACCAACATTTAATAGGTGAGGCAAGTACATTTTAACAATGTTGCTGAATTTCAGTGATGGAAAAGTAAGTAGAAAATGGGAAAATGGCACTAAATGAATTATTATTAAACTGCAGTGATTCACCTGTCCATTGCCCAAATCCTCCCTAAAATTCTTCTTTACAAATTAAAGACTCTGATGTTTAATTTACCCATAAAGCATTGGGGCAGGGGGGAGTTTCCACTCAGAAATTCTATATAGTTATTTAAATAGGTTCATCCTGCCTGTGGCATGGAAGCCTTCCTCTTCTCTGTTCAGGCCAATCTTTCTTCCTCTGTTGCTTTTTTCCCTCTCTTCATTCTTCACAACAACACGGTAAACTTCAGCACTGAACAACATTCTTCCAAGCCCGCCTATGTGGATAAATTGTAATATGGGATATCTGTTTCCTTATGAACCTGTTCCAACTTCATGGCATTCTTCCTCTCTTCTTTGTAACAGTATTTTTACTGCATTTTCTCCATGTTTTACATTTTAATATCTGTATTTCCTCCTGTAATCAGTCACCTTCTGAACTTTGAACTTGTTTGCAACTGTATTTGATTGATCTTTATTTTCAACTTCTTAAAAAAAATCTTAATCTCTCCTTTCCTCTTTTTTTTTTCAAAACAGAAGTGCAACTTTATTGTGATTATTATTTATGTTGCAGTCCCAGTAAAAATGCAAGCTTGCATTGTACAAATATAGAACACAGAACAGTACTTCCTTATCTCAGTATCCTCCACAGAATGTATCCAAGACCTTTCTCCAAGACTACTTAAATTTGCACATTCTTCTTTTAGTGGAAAAAAAAAAAAAAAAAAACCTTGATTACGTGTTTAATTTCTTAAAGCAGACCTCATTTTAATTCACTGCTGCTGCAACTTTAGCTTCATTTCTCTCACTTAAAAGTCTGTTCTGTTCTCCACATGAACATTTAGCATCACTTGAATACTCACCTAGCCTCCAGCTGCTGGACCAGAAGGGGCAGGGGTCTCCTCTAGGTCCTATCTATCTCATACATACCACTCTTACGTGGATGGCTCAGATAACCTAAAGAATCTCAATTTGTTCTAGTCACCTATGTTTAGGCAACCTGGCATAAGCCCTGCAGTCAATGAAACTTGAGGAGCAGTTCAGATGCCACAGTACTGGAGGCTCAGTTCAGCCTCCTGGCCTGGTGTCTATTGTCACTTGAAATGTCTTGTGTTACTCTGCCTGGCCTCCAACTGCCATTCAAAAGAGCGGCCATCTCTAGTAGGTCCCGTGTCACACCTGCCGGCCCCTTGAGAATGTCTCAGACACCCTAGTGCATCTCAACACTCAACAGTGTTTGGGCCAGCTGAGTCAAGCTCTACACATCACCTTTACGCTTCACTCACTGCACTGAATAGGCTTCACCTTCCTCAGTTAAGAGCTTAGATACTTTGGGATCAATTCAGTCTCTTAAACAAAGGAAGCTAGTGCCTTTTGAGATGTCCTGGAGTATCTGAGGCATTCTTGCAAGGCGGGCAAGTATGGCACGGGACCTATGGGAGAAGACCCATGTGCTTCTGGAAAAGATACCGGAGGCCAAACAGGTTCATCTCAAATGGTTGTAAATGCCTATATTCAGGTGACTGAACCAAAGAATAGTTCACATGAAGCCATACAATTCTAGGATCTGTGATATGAATGGGATCGATTCATTTCTTAATTTCACATAGAACATCATATCCGAGGTAATCATCTACATTTCTTTCTACTGAAAAGAACCCCATGCTTTTTGGACAGCTATTTTCTCATCCTTAGGTGAGAAAATAAATTAGGTGAATCATGTAATAGAATTATTTTCATCTTGCCATTGGTTCTGATAAGAGGCCACATGAGAAGCTCAGAAGTTGAGTTAAAAAGTAGTTCATGAAAGAAAAATCCATTGAGACCCATTAAGTATTGAGGCACCAGTTTTGGTTCAGGAATTTCCTGCTCTGAAATATGCTGAACATTAACAAAGTATCATTTAAAGATTTCTACCATGTGTTTTCCACCTCTTTTACTTTTCCCAAGACATCTGGTACTGACTGCTGCTGGAGACAAGATATTGGACAATTCGTGTTTCTGGTCTAACCCAGCACAACATTTGTATGTTCTCACATTAATTCATACCTCTGTAAACCTGCTCATTTCCACCTCTGAAACACTGTCATCTCTAACCCTCCTGGAAGCCTGCTCTAGTTCCTGTGACTTCTGCCACGAGTATTGCATCCCTTTCCTGTTGCCAGCAATAGCTTTCTACAGAACAAGAAAAGAAACAGTCCCTTCCTCAAAGAGGCAACATATATGAGTTAGAAAGACTAAGTATATTTGGTAGGCATACATCTTGAGAACACTTCATTCTGTAAGACAAACAAGCACACACTTCCATGGTTTGTTTTACAATACTGCAAAAGTGATTATGAACTGGAAAAGGTTAGCAACATCAATCCCAGTAACATTTGTGTGTGTATATATATATATATTTTTTTTTCCCCTTTGTTAAGGAGATGGTTTTATGAAAATAATACACAGCACAAAATGCAAGGAGCATCCACATTTGGTTTAAGAACTTCAGCAACCTGATCTCTGCACTTGATGGAACTAGTTAATTTCAGCAAACCTCTAAAGTAATCCAAGATAGCTTAGTAACCATGTAATTACTTAAGCATTTAAAATACCACAACAATGAGTGCTGTGGTGGGTTAAATGGTTGAGGGGACCTTTGTAGTGGACCCTTCGCACACTAACACCTAGAAAAATATTGCCCTAATTTTCAGGCATGCTGAGATACCATACTATGAACTGAAAACCGTAAGAACTGCCAGTTCTCAGCAGCTCTAAAAAACACCCCCAGGTGAGGCAACTTGGGAATCTCTCCATATCCATATGACATCACGAACACTATGTCAGATTACAAATTATTTAAATGTGGATCGTGTTTAGAATCCCCGCTATCTTTTGCCCTGCTACTGATTTAAAACCCAGAGAGCTGGACAAGAGACATTCTAGCACAAAGCTAACAATCAACAGCTGCTAAATTGTGATTATCCTATCAGCACAGAAAAAGTTCGCTATCATTCAGGCAAACACCAATTTTTCCAGTCCGAACTCTGAAGAGACTGGCAATTTACAAACAGGTGATAGACTTCAACCACCTGTAAAAAAAATGCTATGGCTGGTCATTTGACAAAGACAATTAGTGCCCGTAAGAAAAAGGGTAACTGGTAATTTTAATGAGTAAATGAATGAACATACTGCATGAACAGTAAACGACCCAAATTACCAGCAGATGTACGGAGTTACTGCATGATGTAGGTAGGCAGGCATCTCATGGAAGGAAATTTAGCATACACTGGAGGATGTTGATCAAATCCTCCAAAGAATGCCCAAGAGTGGTAACAAAATTAAGTTAAAATGGCATACATGAATCTTACTGTTTTGTCTGAGTCCATATATCCCTCATGCTTCCTAATTAAGGGCAAACAGGCTCTCATTGTTTTTAAAAATTGTTTTATGTACTTAACTTTTCCCTGGAGAGATAAATTATGCCCACCAGATTAGAGTTCAGAGAAAGGATGTGATTAAATGTTTGAGGCACTATAAAGTGTCAGTACTGGTGCTGATGCCAAGAAAAGATAGATCGTAAGTATCCACTTTAATGACGGAACAACATACAGTTTGAAACCAGCAAATGCACCAGACGGGACAAAGTAAAAAGTCCATGCTGGCGTCAATTCAGACTCAGGAAGCTGAAAAGCACAGGTGAGCTGAGGCTGAACTAACCCTTTTAAAATAAATCCACAGCAATTGCATAATTAAAAAAATAAACACTTTGAGATTACATTAAACTTTTTGATTGACCCTGAGTTATCACTCTAATTACAGGCATTTCTAACAAAAGGAAGTGTGATATCCTCAAGTGCTTGCATTCCTGTGGCACAGCTTTAGGTATCTGGACACATTCCTTAGAAACCTATTTCATCTGAACTTCCCCTATAGCTGGTGGATCAGCTCAGCAAGGATCTGACCAAGAAAAGACGAGTAGAACAACCCTGACTGAGACTGTACACATCATTTACAAAATTCATAAAAGTAATGACACCCTCATACTGCATACTCTGTCTAAAAGCTACAGAGATACAGAGGTTAACACCTTTCACGCCTGAGTCAGAGCAGCCATCGGAACCTCCTGGGAAATATCCTGACTGGTCCACTCAACGGCATTCTGGCTCAGACTTTCCAGTTCTCTCTGATGAATGTTTCACTTACCATTAATTAAGCATTTATGGGCGTGCTGGGCAGCACATATTATGTGCTGCCTCACCTCAGAAGCTGAGGACACTCGTAGCCTCAAAAGGGCTACGAGTGTCCTCAGACCAAAGAGACCTTTGGCTTGTTTTACGAACCTTACTGCATATTTTAGCTCCATGGTTATAAAAACTTAAATGGTTCAATTTTTAATTATCTATGATATGAGGTGCAACTCCTTCTTGATTTTGTAAACAGTAGGTATTTATTTTTTTTTGATCTGGCTTGAAAAGACAAAACATATAGAAAATGTACTTCTTTCATACAATTGCCGTTTTCAACATGAATTCACAAATATTTGAGGACATCCCATTGTCCTCTTGCCCGTGAAGGATACACAAACAAGCTTCCAGCAGGACTATTTTATAAGGGTCGTAACAAGTCTTTGGTTTAAAAAGAAGCCCTTCACACTACAGTGGTGCGGCATGGTGTGAGGGATGTACAGGCTGTATACACAAATCTAAGTACGATAGGGACCCTCAGAAACTTTCAATGCTATTCAGTCCAGCTCCTCCAAAACAAATATTGAGACCACGAAATAGAGGTTTTGAGAAAACTGCAAATGAATCCACTGTGCTATTTGCAAGTTTGAACGCTGCTCGCCTCTAGATCTCTAAGCTCTGCATCTATTGTGTCAGACAGGAATACAATAGACTACGCAGTAAAGGGAGTGGTCCCACAGACACAGTTCGTGCTTCACACTTACTAGGCCTGTTCGCTACACTCTTCCCGTCTGAACACAATAGTATAGAAAATATTTATGAGGCAATAAGTAATTTTTGTGCATTTTTCCCATTCTACATAGCCCAGAATACTGTGAACCAGCTCCAGCAAAACAGGAGCTTGCCAAAACATTAGTTCAAGCAGGTGGTTCCAATTCATAGGACCTTTACCTTCTCTATGCTTCAGAGGTTCTTGGAACAACAAAAAACCTCAGATGCCTATGTTGGCAAGCGTAAGGTTTGAAAGGCAGATGTTATTCTAACATCCACCCATCAGAATCCTTTTGCCAGATTAGCTAGTATCAGAACTATTACTTAGCTTTTGAACTGGCCACATGGGAGGGCTGCTATAATAGGGCAGCTACAAGCCATGTGCTGCCACTTATCTTTGTGCCTCTTACTGGGAAAGGGAAAAAAAAAAAAAAAAAAAAGAGGAAAAAGAAAAAAAGGCGTCTGAAGAATGGTAATTTCTTACCTGCTAATTTGTTTCTCCACATGTCCTGATATGCAAACCCAAACACTAGCTAAAAGTCCCTCTGTCAGCAGATGGACACAGGGAAAACATAAAGCCCCTGGGGTGCTGGATTTGAAATGCAGAGAGATGACCTGTCTGGCTAAATTCAGATTCAAATTTTTAGAACAATAAAGAGCAAAATGCCATTTCAGAATGTGCAGTAGAAAATTTTCAGAAAGATAAATTCTTCAGAGAGAGAAAACAACAGTTAATCAGTTGAAAATATACTACAATTTTACTGGTAATTGCTAATTCCAAAAGCAGTATCAGCTAAAGGCATTACTTAGGTAAACAGTGGAAAATTGATAAATATTTTTCTTCTCTTTTCTGTCTCTCTGCAAACATTTTGATTACAAGGTTGGTCTGTGCCCCTCCTGATGTTTTACCTCCAGCTTAGACCGATACAGGGCTAACAGTGGAGGATTGTTATCCCTTGATAATTTCTTATTCAGATGGATCCACATGACGTGCCCAGCCCACCCAAGCAGGACCAGTAACCGAACAGCTGACCACCTTGTAATACAGTTGAAGCTTATCACAAAGTCATATGGCAATGAAAGATGACTCGACATCTATGCAAGGATCAAGCCTGAGCAAAGCAGTAGCTACTCTCACTGATTTGAAGGAGAGAAGTATGCACTGGAAGAGAAAAACGGATCCACATGACATGCCCAGCCCACCCAAGCAGGACCAGTAACCAAACAGCTGACCACCTTGTAATACAGTTGAAGCTTATCACAAAGTCATATGGCAATGAAAGATGACTCGACATCTATGCAAGGATCAAGCCTGAGCAAAGCAGTAGCTACTCTCACTGATTTGAAGGAGAGAAGTATGCACTGGAAGAGAAAAACTAGGGCAACATTCCTAACAAAAACAGCTTAAGAAGGAGTAGATACAGTGTGGTTTGGCCACTTCATACTTACATATAGCATGTCTGTGCTTTCACCCTCAAAACCCGTGTTTGGCAGCTACTCCGCAGGCAGTAATCCTTAGGAACCTCTCAACAATGATCTCAAACTGCTGGCACTCCGTGTGAGGAGCTACCGGGAGCCAGGGAGTAAGAAACACTGGCAACATGAGCCTCCCTCACATCCATCCCCATGCAGAACTCAGTCAGGACTATAGAAAAGGTCCTCTGCCTTCTGAAGACATGGTATCCCGATTCTTTCTTGAAGAAACATAGCAGAACTCATGCTGGTCTGTTGTTGCTGTTAAAATGCAACAAGGAGTGGCACCAACACCCACTTTTAATGTAAGGTATGGTGTCCACACCTCAACTGGAAGGTTCAGGTTCAACTGGAAGGTTCAGGTTCCATGTCCTCCCAGCAAATGGTTCAGCTCGCATCTCCCACCTGACAAATAAGGGTCCTAATAAACAGCCACAAAACTAAGATGAGTGGACTTTCTGTCCCTCTGCACAGCAAAGCCTATTGGTAGGCTTCAATCCTTGCTTCCGGCAGGACTCTAATACTAAATGAGTGAAAGGTAGTCAATGTCCATTGAATTTTTCAGGCTGAGAAAAGTGTAACATTCCCCGTTTCTGGGGGTGAGAGTGCCCTGAACATTTGGTGCTGTATCTGGTGTGCATGCATGCGTGTACGTGTATTTGGCATGGAAGCACTACTGCCTCCTCTTCAGCTGTGTTGCTGGGGAAGGCATCCATGGCGGTTTTGTGAGGCCCAATCCATTAGGCATGCTCCGAAAATATCTAACAGATTGGGTCCCTCGAGCGTTTGTAGATGGAGCATAGCCTGCTTTGCCAACTTTCCCCTTACTTTAGACAAAAGAAAGGTATTGAGTTATTTTTATTTTCGTTGTGTCTCGAGAACTTCACAGTCCTACAGGAAGGCTCTAACAAAGCTAGCCAGCGGCTTTTGGATCACCAGTCTGGGCTCAGGCAATGCAATTCCACTTAAGTCCTGCTGTAGATGCTTTAACTCTTTTATTGGCTTCAGCCCCGTGATGGTATCTATGGCAGCTGTGACTTCAAGCTGATATTGATGTGAAAAGGTGAAAAGGTTGGAGGATGTTCAAGTGGCTGGCTTAAACATTTCACTAAAAAAAAAGTGCATTCTCTCTTGGCACAAGAGCATAAGGTTGAGTCGCTTCGCTCTCCGTCCTAAAACCTAAAGAATCTCTAAAGCCTGCCAAGCTTCTCATAAAATATTGAAAAGAATAAAAAGATGACCTGTCTTTCTGTCACATAAAAAAGTCCTCTGAAGGCAGAGGAAGTCTTTTCAATTTCAGAGGAAAAAGAAGATGGAAAAATAAGATAAATTCCGGAGCAAACAGAGAATGAGGGAATAGAAATAAAGCAATGTCATAAAGAAAAGAAGTGGTAGGGGATCTCTGCAACTAGGAATGGGTCTTCTCCCACCCATCTATTTAAATGGATGTTAAGCTCAATAGTGAATAATCTCTGAGCGATGTGTCCAGTGTGTACCAGATTTTCTTTCTCTGTGTTGCCTTCTTAGAAAAGCGTGTTTGCTTATTAGTTTTCCTAGACTCCTTCCCAATGTTTGCATACTTGTTTGGTTTTGTGGTTACTCTCCGATGTATTACACTGGTTTTCCTTTAGCATTCTTCACTTCCAGTCCTTTCCTGAATGAAATTACTCAAATTGAAGGCTTTCAGCTCTCTGTCTTGTAAAGGTTCTGATCAACCTTTAACTTCACAGAACAGCAAGTGTTCAGCCACTCACACTTCTCAGTTTCTTAAGTGGACCCCAGGTTCCCTTCCCCACCCTTCTTTTCCCATTTAACAAGGGTCTGCTTTCTACAGCAATAAACATTCTGGAAAAGAAAGGTCTTGTTTTATTTCATTAATACTTAGGCTTAGGTCTGAATTTAGAGAAGATTGACGCTGTATGTAAAACTTCTTTGTGGACAGAAAAAGAAAACTTAAAAGAGAGAAGTATTTTCTCAGAAAATGTTTAAAGAATTGAGTTTTCAGAGGTGAGTTTTCGCAGAAAAAGAGCGTCAGACAAGCTGAATGCGTGGACTGGCTGCCACTCCAAAAGATGTGGGTCTTCCTCAGGTCCTACATGTTGTATGGCTGTACGGCTGTCGCAAACCATGCTGGTCACAAGTCTTTAGTCCATTAAATTAAGCCTGCAGGGATAGGATCCAACACCTGAATTTAAGATCCTAAGCACAGCCACCTTGGTGTGAGCCAGGTGTCCAAGTTGCCATCACCGATATTACAGGTTTCATCAGTGCAGCCAGTGGAGTACGCAGACTTTACTCAGCTGACCAAAAGGAGTATCTACTTTAGGGTGCAAACTCCTTTGCATGTATCTAGTTAACTTCAGCTGCCTAAACAGGCATCTTGTGCCACCCGAGTTGTCCTGGCTAATCCTGCCTGCCTTCCAGCCGTCTGTCCAGAAGTCACATTGTGCTGTATCCCAAGGCCCCCTTTCAACATATGAAGGCACAAGGTTCAAATGGCTCCCGTGGAGGAACCCGGATCCCACCCCCACTGTCTGCAATGGAAAGTTAAGATACCTCTCTCACATTCTCATAGCTAAATTTCTGTGCTTGAAGCCAAAGCTGAACTTCACGCTAGGGGACTGCCTTTGAAACACAGTGTACAGAGAAAAGAAGTAACCCCCTTTTAGAGTGGAAACATTAAAGACACCCTCAAATACCTTGGGAACCACAGAGTATAGATAATTCATTTTTGTACTCATTTCTCAGACTTAAAACCCCATTTTGAAATGTTGGGGTTAAGCAGGAGGTCTCTGGAAAGGCTTCTAGATTCTTTCTCACTTCTGTTTTTCTTACGATCCCATCAGCATCCTGGCTGGACCTCCTCTTTCTCTGAAACTTCTTCTCCAGACAGTGCTCTTCCCTCCCTACCACACCCACACATATTCCTATTACTCCCTACAGTAACGTCCCCTTTTTACAAAGTGTCACAGAAAAAAATTACAGGCACTGCATGTCATGATTTCCTTGACAAAAAGAGCTGCTTTTAACAAGTACCCGTTCTCACAAAGGAACATTACCGCAGTTTCACGAATATTGACTGAACACTTACTTGGTGTATTTTTTCCAAATATGCTTAGCTCTTAGGTGGATACTTCAAGCTACACTTCAGATAATGTTGTTGACCAAGATAGTAGTACGAACAACTGCATTTATTCAGACATCAAAGATCATTTTGTTTTACAGACGACTTACTAAAGCAGCATGCCTCACTAAACCCTGGCTCACCTGGTTAAGCTGTTGGAGAGAATACAGTGAAAGAGAAAGAGCAGTGCAGAACTGAAAGTCTTCTAAAATTCTCAGTGCTCTTCTTCAATCTTTGCCTTTTGTCATCTTTCGTTCATTTTGTACGACAGCAACATTTTGTACAATTGCTGAGTACAATAGGGACACATTGCTAAGTACAACCAGAAAGCCAGACAAGATTAGTTTTTTTGAATACAAATGATCCCTAAAATAATTTACTTAGGAAATTTGACAGTGAGGATTAGCCAGTATCACCCTCTGTAAATGCTTAGGATCACGTATTTAAATAAACAGCAATCTCGAGAGAATTAGTATTTTGGGGTCCTTTACGTATTGCATAACGTAAATGACATGCTATGCTAAGTCACAAGATACAATAAAAGCGCACAGTAGCGCAATGTCACTCTTCCGAGTGCCAGGACTTCACTTTAACTTATGACTGCGTGTACATAACACGATTCTTTCTAAGGGTTCATAGCCCACTCTTAAGACTAAACTGCTTATTGCTTTTACAGTAGCACAATTCCTAATTAATGCTATTTAGTGTCTTATTTTGCCGACTCTTAGCTTTTTAAAAAAGTACTGCTTAATCTATTGTCTTTTATTTTTCTCTCCAATTTCACATCAAATAGCTTACCAAATCAAAACCTATTCCATCAACGTTCTCGTGGGGGTGAAGAATCCAGTTCATAAGTACAGTTCAGCCCAGATATTTTTCTGCTCCGTTCTGCTTTTAGTCTGTCATGACAAATCTTAAAGAAAAATCAACAACAACAAAAACAACTCACAAAAAACAGTAAATATTATATAACTATAAAGCTGGCAATTTAACTCTTCCCAGGAGATAATTGTTTCTAAACACGGTGTGTCTGGAGCTGAAAAACCTCAGTATGGAAATCCAGCTCTGGTACTTCTTGACGGAGGGCGCAGCAGCTCCCAGAGCAGATGTCCACATAGCCAGTGACTCATCCACAAGGACTCAACCTGGGGTCCTCGACACCCAAGCACAGCCACCCACC
>KL274917.1:3978-14665 GCA_000699545.1 Podiceps cristatus
GGCTCAACAGCCCCACCCCTCCCAGCCTGCCCTCACAGCAGAGGGGCTCCAGCCCTCTGACCATCTCTGTGTCCCTCCTCTGGCCCCGTTCCAGCAGCTCCGTGTCTCTCCTGTGCTGAGGCCCCAGAGCAGACGCAGCACTGCAGGTGGGGTCTCACCAGAGTGGGGCAGAGGGGCAGAATCACCCCCCTCGACCTGCTGGCCACGCTGCTTTTTACATATCCAGTAGTTTTGCAGTTGGCACTAAGATCTTCCACTTTGATGTTGAATTAATGTTGTCAAGGTCATGCTAACAATGAGTTCAGTGGCTGGAGAGGATATATATCTGCATGACTACTTCCATTGAAGGAAAACTGTTTGCAGTGTGACTAATGAACTGTAGTGTGTTGTACATGTATGCATTGTATTTATATAATGATCTAAAAAGTCCTTCCTGCTGCACATGGCATCTGGAATAGAGCTCAGCGTCTTCACATTCAGAACTCAGCCAGCTGAAGGAATAGCTCTTCATCCAGAGCAGAGAGGTGACACACATGAAACCTTCTGAAAAGACCCTTTTACACAATGATAGCCATCAAATGAGGAAATTTCAATAAAGGATTTTTGCATCTCTCAGACTCATTTTAAGAGTGTTAGAAACTCTGGACTAACTCCCTCAGTTTCCCCAAATAACTTGGGTAAAACCTCCAACTCCCACATTCCATGTCATACAACAGCACCTCAAGGGCTTCCCTCAGCATGGCTTTGTCTTGTATCAAAGTGTCTCATTCATCAGCAGTAAACCTCAAAATTTTTGCTCTAGGACAATTGTGTATTTTCATGGCTTCAGGATGTGTAAAAGATTTGGGTTTTTTCTCATGCCACAGAAGGATGTTTGGATATGATAAATTATCATCTGTTTCTAATCCTCTGTTGCCTGGCAAGGCCTGGGGTTAAAATATGATATACACTGCTGGCACATGACTGTTGTCACTGATCATTGAATTGTGTCCCTCATTCGCTTGAATTTACATGTAAAGGAGGAACCAAACCCAGCTGTTACTGAATTACATGCAATTAAAAAGAAAATCTGTGAGAGAGTGATTGACACAGCAGCTGACATAAAGGCTGTGGTGTACTGAAACCTTTTTACCTGTCTTTTGTGTCTCATTTTTGAGATGATCCTCTTAATCCAGCAAAGAATAACACAGAAGTAACACAGGGCTGGAAAAGGTCTCCTGGCCACTGAGTCCTCCTTTTTCCCATTTCAGGCATTGTGGTATGTGAACTCTTTTCTGCCTTACTGAGACGTGCACCTTCTCTATTATACCATGGTCAGGTGTCAGGCACTGTCTCAGAGCCACCATCTCTCCCTTGCCATACAGTAAATGTCAAGTTTGAAGTTTGTAAGGTTAGAAAGACAATTTCCCAGTAGACTAGGAGATTACAGGAGAATCACATATAAACTACTCAAAAGCAACTATTCACCAGGTTGATAAAGAAACCCAGTGCATTTATTTCTCCTTAAAATGCAAGTGGCAAATATTAGGTCAAACACAAAGAGGATCTGAAGAAAGGAATAAGTGTATTAATGAGGCCAGCAATAGCTTGATACCCAGAGCAGGAGAAAACAAAGGGAGGCAGTGGCACTGTTGAAGAGGAGGATTATGTTTCCCTGTCTGAATAAAATGGTGATTTTGATGGGTATCTGCTTGTTGGAGAAACTGCAGACGACGGCTCTGCTGGATCTGCTGTCATCTGAGATAACCCCAACCAGTCCAGACCTAAAAGAGCTCTTCCATCTGACTTCTGCCAAGCATCCTACACCAG
Source organism: Podiceps cristatus (assembly GCA_000699545.1). NCBI lineage: Eukaryota > Metazoa > Chordata > Aves > Podicipediformes > Podicipedidae > Podiceps > Podiceps cristatus. The sequence goes on from KL274917.1 coordinate 5,788, forward strand.
GTGTACAGTCAAAATCCATGTAGGGTCCAACAATTGCAAGTAGATGATGAAAAACTTAGACTCTCCATTTGAATTTCAGAGGAAATTTGTTTGCAGATCTGCTCAGCCGGATGTATCAAAAATCTTCTGAGTTTTCTGATGAAGTCATGCACTGAAAACAACCTGGAAATGTTTGTAGACACACAGTTGAAGTGGGGCCTTTCACACAGCTTCTAGAAGGCCAGGGGCTGCTCGAGGCTCAGGGCTTCGGGGGCTCTCCATGGGGGTGGCAGTGCAGGGCCAGGCAGCCCGGACCTGTCCCACCGCCCCAGCCAGGGAGCAGGGCAGTCCCAGGCATCGGGCACCTCCATGGGAACGGGCACAGGCTGAGGTTATCACAAGAATAAAGGGGTTTGTGTGCTCAGCTTTCACCTTCCCCTGCCCTTCATTTATTTCTAAATGGCCAGGCCTGGGCTTCACTGCCATTCCCCAGGCTGGGGAATGCTGCATGTTAGGAAACACTGCAGGAAATCCTTCAGGTGAGAGGAGTGGGGTGGAAAGCATTGCTCGGTGGACTCCACTAGCAAGTCCTGCTTTCTCAGCATCTTCATGCAGCCAAATCACTAAGGGGCAGCAGTTCACAGCTGGATTGGAGGAGCTCTCTGAAGGACACGAGACAGGCAAAGAGACCTTCACAGAGCTGCTCTTTGCAGATCTAAGCTGAGGAGAGGGTGGGGTGGATGTCTAAAGTGGAGCAATGCGAGATACTCAGCAGTGAAGAAGGATGTTAAATGGCTTATGTACAACATCATGTTCTCTTGACTCACAGACGCTATCAATATTTGTGCATGTGTGATACGCTTCTCTAGTTCCTTCCAATTATGTCCATTTTCTATACCTTAATAAATGGATTTCCTACAATTAGAGGGAGCTAGCAGGGGGATGCTCTGCCTGCGCAGGACATCGCTCCATGAGTGGGAGCTGGACCTTGCTCAGTCACTTGTGAAGAGCAGTCCTAGATATACCGAAACTGACCCCTTTAGCTGCTATTAATTATCTCAGAGAGAGGTTACAATTGTCCTGGTATATTTACCCTGACCAAGTTTGTTTCTGGACACCCCTGTGAGCTCTGGTAATTGAGTATTAAAAAAGCATCGAAGATACTAATTGATTCTGCTGTGGAGCTGCTGCAATCCTTTTCCCCTGCTCTTAGACCGGCAGTAGTAAAGCTAAGATTTGTTACAGAGATAATAAGAACTTTAGCAGGCAATCTTACTAAGTCCTTTAAGGAATGACAGAGTGGCAGAACACGATTGAATGGTCCAATTAACCTCAGCATAGTATCATCACTTGGCAATATAGAAGGCAAGTGCTAGAAGTTCCTCATCTAAGAAGATCATTCAATCCTCTGGCATGAATACCCACATTTTAGAGATGACCAGAACTGTGATATAGGCACCTCATTTACCATCTCTGCAGTTTAGATACCAATATATGGAGTTTTTTCTAGTAAAATAACAGTGGCAGAAAAAGTGCAATTTTGAAACTGGCCCTTGGTCTAGGAGAAATTTGACTTTTGGATATAAATAGCAGCAACACCTGCCTAACCTAAATGCTCATTTTACTTTAAACTAGTTTAATTTAAGCAATAGAAGTTACACTTACTTTTAATGGGCAGCAGCTGTTCATTAAATTTATAATGACATTTAGATACCCTGGTGATAGACATTCAGAAATATCATATACATAGAGACAGAAATTCATTAGTAGCATTACCGAGATGGCTTGGAAGTGAAATGAACTTGAAAAGAGACACTTGTTTCATCTCCATCTGCAGTTTGAAAACCTGATCTGTTTTCTTAGGCGTATAAGTGCACTGCAGAGTGGTATTAGCCAGAGTCTATCCTACAGAAAGTCTGAAGAATTTTCCTTGCAAAGAATTACACACTCTTAGGATTTTTCTATGAAATGATGATGGTACTAGTAAACAGTAAACTAGTAAGAGTAAACAGTGAAATCTATATTGGTTTCACTTTCAATTGTATAGAGATATACAGAGATATACAAATATGGTATAGATATTTATATTATTTCCACAAAGGAAGTAGTGAGTGTGTTAGAGTTTATGCACACGACAGTATATGTACGTCAGAGGAGCTGTTCATTTCTAATGGGCCCTGGCTGTGTCCTTCTGATGCCAGATGGAATATTTTTATCAAATTCAGTAGACAAAAGGTTTAACCCACGTATTAGGGACTAACACAGAAAATAATTACAGAACTCTACTAACAGAATAGCCTTATTCTTTTGTTATTATGAATACTGTATTCAGGCTCTTGGTCCATTAATTGCACAGTATATGATTTCTTCAGTCTCTTAGCTTGGGTCTTTTTCTTACATCAAGTCTGTTTTTCTTCTCTAAAAGTAGTATTTCTGGAATCCACCTGTACTGTCTGGATCATCTGCACATGTAAGGTACACACTTCACAGCCTGGAGAACGCAACATGGCCAGGGCTAAAAATGTTATTCCTACTTGCATGTCACTAGCATTAATAAGGTAGCCAGGGTCAACCCAGGTTGCTGTGTAAGAACCCCATGGCATTTCAAGTAGTCTGCAGTGACACCTTTGCAACCTTTTTTACTTCAGCAGGTTTGCCAGATGTTGTCCTTTGCACTTCATTAAGCAAGACTGTGGATTAAACACAGAAAAGGAGTAGAACATTACAGGATTAGAAGAAAACAAGTAAAGGGACACACAGGAACAAGAAGCAGCTTTGCTAGCTTGCTTCAGCAAGGGTAGAAGCAACACATATTGCCATTCTCTTTAAAAGATATGGCCCTGATGATGCATTATCTAATCGCATGGATCAGTATGAGCAGACCTATATATCTATAGAGTATGAGAAGCTGACATCCACACTGCACCCATCCTCGGGTTGTAGTTTGCCTTTTCCTTCAGAACAGCTCTAGTCCAGTCCCATGGACTGAACACCTGTTTGAGGCTGCAGCGCATTAGCGATGTTATCAGAGAGAATTTTCCACTTTAGTTTCATGCACAAGGAATCCAGTGCATGTCTTCAAGAACTGCTCCATGATGGGGACCAAAGCACAGTAAGTGTGAGTAGGGCAATTTTCTTCAAAATACACTTCTGACCCCAAATAAAGCATTAAAGTAGATAAAACTGTTTAAAGCAGTTTTGTTATGTACAGAAGAGACAGCTTCACACTGGAACTGCTCAGAGAAGGACTGCATTTGAATAGCTCTGATGAATTAGAAGGATCACACCCTCACACAGTTCTCTCTGTGCATCTCTCATTTTTCTCTGTTGAATTAAGTTCTAGTGTGGCAGGAAACTCATTAGCAAATTCTTTGCTGAAAGTAATGCTTATGTAAGTTGAAGAGAAGCACATTATCAGAAGAAGGTTTTGATTAATTTACTGTTCATTAACTGTACACCTTGGTGACTGTATAGCAAATTCTGTTCTGAAGATAACCATAAAAATTATACACAGGTCTATTTTTTGAGAATCTAGTGCTCTGTGAACATTTAATTACCTCTAGCAAATGTTCGGTATTTGTTTATGTGAGGTCCCCATTTAAACTCTGCAGCACACACTTGCAGGAGGACTGGCAATCTGAGGTCCCAGAGGGATTCTTCCCTCATTGTGGAGCCATAAAAAGTCCTCTTGCTTTTAAAAAGTGGCTAGGATTCTATGTCGTGTTACCCATGAATCAGAGCTAGAGAGCATATATCAGCTCTTCCACAGAGAACTTATGGGAATTCTTTTTTTCCAGCAGGTCAACTGGGACGCTTAATATGATGAACCTTAATCTGGATCATGCTTGTTTAGTATCCAATGTCACTGCAAATTCAACACTTTGACCCTACTTCCTTTAATGACACCGATATTTTGGTGACCTTTGTCAGAATACCTAGCTAGTTTGACTGCTAAACTGGAGACATCTTTCTTTTTATCATATTAACAGATGGGGTTTATTGTGAGAAAAGGAGCAGCAAGTGAGTAGTTCTGCACTTTTTCCCAGGGAAAAAAAAAAAAAAAAAAAAAAAAAAAAGAGTTTAAACAAGAGCTTTCCTTCTTTACTGTATCTGTGTGCCCCTCTGTTTTAAGGGTATCATGGTGATGAAGGCATCATCAGTGTTTTGACTACACTTACTAGCTAGAGGTGCTGTATTACTCACTAGCTGCATTAGTAATAACACTGTGCCAAGCTAGCAATAGGTAGTTGTTTTTGGCTAACATAACCTGCTACTAGATATTCTTCACTGCAGTGGCACCATGTATTGTCATAAGAATGACCTTTTTTTCACTTATTGTTTCTAAGGGGAAAATGAAAGAGTCCCTCTGCACTGTATATATTCCTAGGTTTCTGGAGAGCTTTCTGATACTTAGGACAAGAGCACTTCTACAAATATAAATGGGTGCATTCTGATTTTCTCCACAGTTTGCCACCTGCTTAATTTTTCAGTACGCTTGCACAGAGTACAATTTTCCTTTTACGTTGTTTCAGCTAAGCCTGGTCTGCTCAAAAACCTCCTCACAAGTTTCACTCAATTGCTGAGCAAAGATTGACCGGGGTGACTTGCCAGTTAATAATTGATTAAAAGAAAATGGCTCTTCCTCCCAGAGATCTCTTTGTTTTCCCAGTCTGTAACATCAGGTAAGTGGGAGGTGAAGTGGTCTGCTATCACTGCTTCTATTCTTGCTTCTGCTGGAGCAAAGAGGGCAGTGAGTACTGACCAGCAAAAAGACATCAGAAACACAGCATGGTATTAACAGCTCTGGCTCATTAAGGAGAACAAAGAGCCATATTTCAGGGTAACAGCACAACAGCTGCCAAAAATCTGCACAGAGCAGTTATAAACACAAATGAGTACTTTGTGTGCACATGCAGGTAATGGCAAACTTCAATCAAATAAGTTGAGTGAGTAGGTAGCTTTCCAAACACCTCCCTGGCTTTCATCCTGAGGCACAATGATGTGCACAAATCAAGGAGCTCAATAGCATTACCCTATGGAAATGTGTCCCCAGAGTCCAATGTTCCCTCTTCCTTCTTCAGTACCCCAAAATGACGCCCGTTAAAACCACAACTTGTTACAGAGATAAAAAGAGTTGGAGGAGTCTTGACCTTAAATCTTCACCAATTAAGAAGGAAGAAATGTAAAGGCATGATGCACAGAGAAATGCAATAGGAAACTCTTGGAGCTTTATGAAACATTTCTTCCAGCCTTGCTGTTAAATCAAATTAAATATTTGTTTCAGTTCTTTCTCTACAGAGAGACAAGATTTCAATGCCTTCAGTTTTGAACTATTGTTATCAATACTAACAGGGGTTTAGACACACAAGGCATTTTAGACAGCTGCCCTCTGGTCCTCCCATCTACAGCCCCAGGGAGGGAGCCTGGCTTGCTTACAAAGGTTGGAAATAGTGCAGCATTTCTGAAAGAGATACACAAAAACTGGTACTCCACGGGAAAGCTACCTAAGTCAGGGAAGCAGAAAAACCCTGAAAAAGGAGTCTTAAAATTCTCCCTGTGACTCTTAGCTCAAAATCTATTCCCATGTAGGTAAGCACTGAGGTCTGCAGTGAAATGGAGGTGGCATTTCAGGCATCGAGGCTGTACCAGGCAATCTTCTGACTCTAGATGTTACACTGGGCACTGATTAATGCTGAGCTGGTGCCACAATATTCCTGAGTATTGCTCCAGTTTTGTTTTTCCTGAACTGATCAGGAAACAGCCATTTCATTGAAAGCTTTGATGGGGATATGCTTCCCCTGTGCTTGCAGCTAACTGAGATGTAGAAACCTGCCTTTAGCTCCTGCTTTTGCCCTGACAGGGTTGAACTCTGAACAAGAGAGGGTCCTGCCTATGCACCTACAGACTCCTTTGTGGGCTGCAAAAAAGGCATCTCTTCCCTGCTGTAAAAGCCATTCATTTCTGCATGGAAGAGGGGGACAAACACTTTCTCTGGCTAGTGGTTGAGGATGCTTATCCAAGACACTTGAGTGCCACTGACTGTGTGTTTTATATCAAGTAATTTTTTATAAAAGACTACCACAGATAATCCGAGGAGTACTTTTTTATAACCACCTAGGAATTAAAAGGGATTGACAAAAGGGTTTCACATTTAGTAACTACTGCAAAGAAGCCATTTTGCTCAGCAGGGCCGCGTCAGTGCAGCACTCCACCCTGGCTGACGCAGCTTGCCTGGCTTCTGTGGTCCCAGCCGGAGCGGCAGAAACAGTTCAGGTTTCTCCATACAGCCCTGAACTGCGCTGTACTGACACGTCCGTTACTTTTGCATAAAGAAGACTTGCTCTAAAGAGTTCTGTTTCCCACCTGAGCCATCTCACTGACACTAGCAAAGTCCTGCCAGCTGACATCCTGTGCCCTTACAATTAAAAGCTGGTGTGTTTCAGAGAGCCTTTTTCTTCTGAAGAAATATTACAGGAATAGCCAAGAGTCTTTTGACTCTGCAGTCTGCAGTCGGACAAGTAACTCCGTTACTTTAAACAGATGAAATTATTTCCAGAAGAATGTAGTGCAGTTTTCCAGTATTCTCAAGAATGATTAGGGACTGCACAGTTTTGAAAACAGCCCAAAGTGTTTTCAAATCAGGTTTCCTGTAGCCTTCCATATTACAGCCAGACCTATCTTAGCACATCATGGAAAAACAAGATGGACTTTAACAAAAAAAGCCTTGTCAGTCCCTCCAGTTTCCCCACTACATTTCTTTATTCCTTTTCAAAAAGATTGACCTTTTTTCTTTTGTATTGGTCTTCTATTCTTTCCATATTGCACAACTGAAAGATCTGACATCCTTAGCTTCTAAGGTATTCATTTTCACCAAACGACTCTAAGAAAGAAAATTCATGAGTGGGAAACTGAAGCACCAGAGCTCCGAAGAGCTCCTAGAGCCATTCAGGGAGTCACTTCAGGGAGCACCAAGCCCAGACCTCCTGTGTCTAACAGCAGGACCTCAGCTATTTAATCATCCTTCCTTTCAATAGCACCATTTTACCTGTCCAGATATCACTTTTACATGATAAATCTTTTTAATCGTAAAAGTACTTATATTCAGTGTTTGTTAGGTTGTAACAAGAAAAACAGAATGTTTTTACCAAATTATGTTCATTCTTTATCAGGTATTTATGAATACCAGAGCTGTAACTCCTTATTCAATAAAACAGGTATGCATTCATTTGAACAAATGCAAATAAGGACCATCGATTCCTTTGACCCCTTTAATTCAGTACCCAGGCAGATTAGTTTTTTAGATAAAGTTGAAGGGAAAAAATATACCCAAGGTGAATTTTGAAACAACTGTGTCAAACTGAAACTGATCCTGAAGTGATCCTTATCTGCCAACTACGGGATATTTGTTCCATTGAACGTCAGAAGGATAAAATCAGTCTAAAGTCTCATGTTAGCGATTGGCAGCCACTTAAGAGCACTGCACCTGAGAACAGGCTTTACTTTATTGACCATAAAAGTAAACAATGCATCTTATCATTGCACTACTTAGGCAGCAAAATACTTTGAGACGGTAAAAGTCTAAGTTTTCCAGCCTGTAAGTATACATTTTTTAATGGGCTAGTATTTTCCTTAAAAACAATCCTCGTCGCAGACGTCGTAAAACCCAGGCATTGCATCAGTAAATATTCTGGCCATGTATTCTGACCTTTGCTTCCAGAATTAGGATCTGACTGAAAGGCATGGACACAAGGTTGTTACAACCCACGTGGAAACTTTCAAAGTACTCGGTCTGATGGGGACCACCCTGGTGCTGAGGGCTTTACAACGCAGCCCCCAGAGGCTGGTTGTATGGTACGATGGTGGGGCACTTTAATTAAAGCATTTCTCCTCAGAGTATGTACGCCTCCTTTTACAATATAAAGAGGACTTAAGAATGGGGCAGCCACAAAATTGAGTTTTTCAAATAAGCCTGCAAAATTTGTCAAGGATTGTTGTAACACAAGGCAAACCAGGCACCTGATTCCAGAAAAAAAGGAAGCTCCCACTCCCCAGTCTTTACCCATCAGCTTGTGTGAAGCATTCAGTGGGTTGTGGGAGCTGGGATTATACCCCCCTGCTTACCCCACAAGGATTTAAACTCATGGTGTGTCACATTTCTCGGGAGAGGAAAGGTCTCACTTTCAGGTTATCGCTTATTCTTGGTGGGGGTGGAGGGAAAGGAAGAAAGCCACCTTGCAATTTTTCTTGTTGGAGCTGTGTATTTTATATAGGATGATTAAATATTAATTGACCAGAAGGTAAGCATTACTCTCTAGATGCTCCTTTGGGCAAGGGGATACCTGTCTTTTGGTCCTGCCTCCTGTTACTACCTGAACAGCAGTGGAGCGAGGACAGGAAAGCAGGTGTCTCTTCTCCTGATCTCTCCTCTCACTCAGGTGAGTGCTCAGCTGCTGGGACGATGCTTCTCTCCAGCTGGGGGAACATGCAGCTACACAATGTAGTGTCAAACAGCTGCAAGGAGAGGTTGGAAGGGAGCCTCCGCCTGTGGTACCCTGCTGACCGCTGCTAGAGCCCTCACCCCTGCAACTGAGTACACGGGCAGAAAGGAGGGAGTGAATCGGTTCTTTCCACTTTTGGAGGTGCAGGAAGAGCACAAGGAGAGGTACAAATCCTGAAGTAAGATAGACGCTTCACCAGGGCCCACAGCAATTGGACTTCATTGGAGTCCAGAGCAACTGGAGTTCTGGGAATCATTCTCTCCCCAGCTCAACGTACCCCTCACTAAAGAAAGAGAGATTTGAGGGACTCAGAAAAAAGGAAGAGTGGACTCTAGGGTTGCGCTAGCAGGTTTCCCAAGCCTGGGACAAGCAGCACTAAGTCTAAGGTCTGGCATTCAGCA
>JMFS01080151.1:0-16102 GCA_000699545.1 Podiceps cristatus
CAATTCTATGATTCTATGATTCTATGAATGAGGTATTACATATGGAGTTGGCAGGGCCCCCAGGTTAGACTGTGGGTCAAAAAGGGTTAGTGTAGATACACTCTATGAATATAGCGCATATACATTAAGACCTGTACTGGAGTCTATAAGGCGCTGACTCTTAGCCCCAGTGGAGGTGTGGCACTGTTCAGTTTAGTAGCATCCAGAATTCTTGCTGCTGTGGAGCTCTGAAGTTTGTATGTGAACCGAATGAAGATGTGAAATTTTACAGTTTCCCACTAAAATATTTTTGCAAAGTATACAAGTTTAGAAATAACAAGAAACCTTGTTTTGTCATTTGTAATATAATTATCTAGATTAATATAATAAGGAGGGCTTTGATATTTCTCCAAAGATCAAAAGAATTTGAAATGATGCCTTTACCCTTTTAAAAATCATATTGTTTGTTCATTTTTTATTGAAAGTACAGAAGAAATCAAGACATTTGCATAAAACATTTTTATTTTGTTGAATCACCAAAAGCTTAAGGAGTACATCCTGAAAATTATGAAGTTGAAAAGCTTTGCTTAAATGGCTCTGTGGCGTAGATACTGGTTAACAGAAGAAAAATAAAGACAGCATTTTGCTTTTACCTGTTTATTTGTGAGGTTACTTTCCTAGCAGCTGCTAATGACTTTCCTTCCACATACTCATACAGGAAACTACTCAAACATACCAACTAAAAGTGACTGTATGAAAATCATTGTGCATATCTTTCCGGGATATTAAAAGCATTTCCATCATCCATGATTTGGGATTGTTTGTGTGATAATCTTTCCACCAGTCAGATGTGCACGTGCATTGCTGGGCAATGTTCAGACGTGAGACAGCAGCAGACTTAGGCTTTGCACTAGTCGACGTGAAATATTCCTTTGGCTCATCTTTGAGTGCATGCCTTGGTGTACGGCTATTTGCTTAGTGTCTTTTACCTAATTTGGGAAAGATGCTTCAGCCCGGTACATCCTTACGTGTAAAGTGCCAAAGCTTTTGTTTATTTAGCATAAAATAGTGTCAGTAGCATTTAGCTCAGAACAAGCAGGGAGAGCCTGTAAGAGAATCTGTATGGTTGTGACTTGCTCTGCAGAGGAACTTCCCTGTCTTCCCGCTTTAAAGAGGTGAAGTGCACATCCCATTATTTGGTTGGCCAGTTAGGGTTTTCGGTGTGAAACAGCTCAGCAGGAGCTCAGCGTGAGGCTGTGGTTTGGATTAACGCACATGTAGAGTGTATAGGAGTAGCCTCATGAGAACTTGTCAAGGCTATAGCAATTTTCAAGTCTTCTTTGAAATGCAATATACCTATTGGAAAAGAAAAAGTTTTGCAAGTCCAAGATTAAATTTTCATTCCAAGATGAAGAGAAAAGCATATGCCATTAAGGCAGAAGTTTCTCTGTAGTTGGTCCAAGCCAGGCAGAGCAGGCTGTAAACACCACAGGCTGTCTACAGCACTTGGACTGAGTATCCTATTCACCAGTTGTTTTGGGCATCTTCCTTCTTTCTATTTCCCTTTCTTTTAATAAAAGTTTCAGTTTTGCAGAATTCATACAACTGGCCCTGCCTTCTCTCCCACCACTACCTGAAGGCATTTTGTTTTCTCTCCCACTCAGCCACAAAGCTGCGGGCTGACTATCATGATAAATCTTGGTACTACTGGTTCTCTTCCTAAAGGCTGTCAAGTAATTACGCTGACTTTATACTCAATTATTGAACAAATGACCCAGATTCAGCTTACCTGACTTTTGCCTTCAATTTAGGAGCATGTAGTCCACAATTAATGATTCCCTCAAAAGCTGGTGCAGAGGGAAAACTGCTTAAAGAGTGATTAAACCTATCCAAAACCAGTTACCACCAAGGAAGCCTGTCTTTCTACTGACTATAGAGAAAGCCTAGGACTCTAGCTTAAACTAGAGTCCTAAATTTTAGACATCTAAATCTAGATGAGGTCTCTCCCAAACCAGGATTTCCTAAGAGAGAAAAAAACCCTTCAAGCTAGCAGAGAAGGGCACTGCAGGCCAAGTGAGTCGCAGATTAATCTGAATTCATTCTGGAGATCATCTAGCTGATCTAATACGCCTTCTGAGTGGTTGGTATGTATACTAAGCATAGTAATCTATTCAATAGCCTTATTACATGAGCACGGGAAGGAGTCGGGGAATCGATTTATAGATGCTTAACAGGCAAAATGCTGAAAATAGCATAAGGAGTTAACAAGGGCTTTTAGAGGATCTGCCAACTAACATTTCCAACGTACAGAGCGCTGCAGCATTTAAATGTTAGCGCTATGATTTGAGAGCTTTCTGACTGAGATGCAGCCCTCCTTCTCAGCTGGTCTCTTCCCTGAGGCTAGGGGGGAAGTAAAGTTGAAGAAAACCATGGATGTATATAGGGTCCAGTTCTGCATTTTACACAAAAAATTATTTTTAAAATATTGTAAAATCATTTTACCCTCATTCCATAATTTCCATCCTATGATTTGCACAGAATTGAAATTGAAAAACATCTAAAATTGAATTGTAGAAGGTTAAATTATGAAGAGATCTTGGATAATTTATCTTATCTAATCAAGAAATGGCATATTTGAAAAACAGTTTTCCATTAAAAAAATTTTGTGTTCAACTAAGCTTTTTTTTTTTTTTAAAAAAAAAAGAGAAATCCCAGACTTTAAATATTTTCTTGATTCTTTTTGTTGTTAATCCTAAAATAGATAACTCGAATATATCTCAGACGATTCTTGCTGTGTGGGCCCACTGCTAGCTTTTAAGGACATTCTTGGCTATCAGTATCAAGCAGCTATGTATTTCTTTTGTGCTCTAACACTAAAAGAACAAAAGATCCTTAGTTATGTGTATCCCTTTCCTGCAGGTTTATATCCTTATCTAGCATTTCAGCACATAGCCTGAATGTGCTTTTATACCTCTCTGTGTTAAAGAAGATGAACAAATTATACACTGTCTTAACTCTGCTTTCTGTGATTCCCTGGCTCTAGCATCCCTACAAGCCTGCATACAAGAAGCGTCATCTTGCGTTTGTGTTGTGTGGAAGTAATTAGTGCACTGAACTATGAAAGGCTAGGAGCTTATTTAAAATTAATTCTATCAAAATAGGATCTTGCTGCAGCGAGGAGATAGTTACATCTTGAAAAATCTTTAGCTGAAGTAATAGAAAAACAAAGCAAAACCAAACCCACAAGGTTTCTAGCTGCATTCTTTTACCTACAGGCAAAACGCTGCATTCTTCATTGACACATACTGTCATTCTAAACAGCACAACAGGCTTTAAGATTTTATTCATCTTGTCCTAGAGACACCGGGTTGCATCTGGAACACATTGAGCCAGTGCTAGAAGTCCCATTGGGAAGTATGCTTCGAAGGAGTAATAAATAGGCTCATGGAGGATAAAAATGTGTCTATGCAATGAGCCATCTAAGAACTAATGGGATTGTAATGGGGTTGACCTGATATACCAGCTTTGTACTGTCCTCTTCACGGGATGTAGGGTTTATTTGGCAATTGGAAATACCTATATGCAGGACCTGGTGTTCAAATGAATTCAGGACCTGCAACTGGAACCTTTAAAAGCAACTTCAGCTTTTCTAATGCGGCTTTCTACCCAGCCATATATTGTACAGTGAGAGCTGCTGGGTGCTGCACACTTTTGAAAACCTGGTCTTAATTGTGGGAGCATTTGGAAAAAGATCTCTTTGTAGAAGAGAAATACAAGAGGATGAATAATCTCCATTGAAGTCCATGAGAATTGCTCCTCTGCAGAGCAAGAGATCTAGACCAGGGGTGGAGGAGCTCCAATTGCACTCTCATTATGTTAGCCGGCACATCGCAGCTGCAGCCCATCTCTGTCTCTCCCAGCGTGGCAGCTGGGAGAACCACCTGAAAAGTTTTATAAGTGAAAGAAGGTACGCCTGATGTCTCATCACTTTTACAGACAAGGGGGAAATACTCCTTATTTTTCTACTTTACCTGCAGGCAAAGATAGCAGGTGTATTTCAAAGGTAATCTGTCTTTTTATTATGTTTTCTTCTGTGTCTGTTTCTTCGACAACTCACATCTCCTAAATGGATCCATGCTATCCATCACAGTCTTGCAGAGCTGGGTGAGCAGTTCCATTATTCATTTGCCTTATTTTTATATAATACTATGGAAATGAGTAAGGTTTTTTTAAACTTACCTAGTCCCTTAAAACAAAAGGGACCTGGGGGAAAAAAAAAAAAAAAAAAAAAAAAAAAAGAGAGATAATGAGAACTTACTTCTTGCTCTAGAAATATGTGCTCCCTGAAGTTAGTACCAACAGTCTGATCTTGCTAGATATTCACTCCCCTTCAGTGCGAGAGCCTCAGTTCCTCAAGACTTCAGTAAGCTCTGAAGGTGCAAAGCAGCTTGCAATATCAAGCCCAAAGCATCTAGCAACACATATTTATTTATTTGTCCATTTGTTCTATTTCTCAACATTAATTTGGGGGGAAAAAATCACAAATAAAATAAATATAGGGCCAGATGTTTATTTTTTTCCTCTTTTAGTCATTTGACTAAATCTCTTTTTCTTGCTTCTGTCAGACGTTTTGTGGAGCATTTTTGCAAAGCTCTATGTTTTCTCTCTACCTGCTGCTGGCATTTTCTGACCTGAAGTTCATGGGGTCTCTTAGTGCAATAAGCAGTTCTCAGCAATATCATTTTGAAGATACCAGTTGGGCTCATCTGAAACAAAGCCAGTGAGCACAGTAATATCCGTCCATGGTCAGGGATCAAGAACCAAGTAAGGAACAGGGAGCAAACCAAGCTGTTGGGCAGGTGTACTTGATGTATATCACACTTTGGGATCGTCTTTACTGTGAAGTTACTCTTTGCTTAAAACTTTTGAAATTTTGGCTTGCAAACAGAAGTAAAAGCTCAGATAATGTAGTAAGAAGTCTGATGGGGTCCTATACTTTCTCCTACACCAATTTTGTGATGGATATTTCTGCCTCAAGAGTTGGGAAAAAACCCAGCAGAGAAGGCATACTGTAGACCTTCTCTTCTTAGTGAAGTGTCTTAAGCTATACTAGGGCTTAGTGCTGTTTTAAATGAGTGTTTCCTCCTAAGTTAACTGTTAAAGTCTATATTATAATAATGTTAAGGTAATAAAAGGAGCATTTTGCCCAGAGGCTTTTTTTCACACTGAGTGTTCCATCTGCAGGTGCAACAAGGCCTCCTTTGCATTGTCTCTGAAAAGTTAGTCAGATCCATCCTTAATATTGATTTGTGATTCTCCATAACTTCAGTTTCTGACAAGAAGGATTAAGACTTTCTTCTTGTTACATTCATACCGAGTAGCTTCATGAATATTTCATTGCATATCTATACATTTTTTCATATACATTATTTTAGTTGCATTATAGTTTAGTAATTTACTGTATTATGTGTTTAAGAGATTAATTTACATTCTTTGAAATCTCTGGCTTTTCAGGCATGTTATCTTTGCATTTCTTTTGATTTGCCTTCATGCTAGCAGGACAAGATGCTCTTCTTTAGTTGACCTCCAGCCTTCAGAACATTCACCATCACTTTATAGTATTGGCTTCCTTTTCTCAATGATTTCTAAAATTCTGTTAGCGACATACTATCCCATTAGTGGGTTTCACACTCACATTTCTAAAAGAGGTGAAATCTTTTTGAGACAGAAATTATGGCTGTTCATATTCTCCAGATCCATGAGACTGTATGATTCCTGGAGGCTGAGTATAATATTAACTTCTTTAGACTTTGCCACTAAACCTAATTTTGCCTAAATTACCTATGGCATTCCGTATCTCTCTGGCATGCTTATGATTTCACATTTTGTACCAAGATGAAACTTACTCTTCTTAGCAGTCAGGCCCTTGACAGAGCATGTAGCACCTGCTGCTTGTTTGCAGTAGCTAATATTAACAGCCTTAAAAATGAGGTTCATGTTCTGTGAATTGTAACAGTTTGAGCTAAAAGCAAAGTGCTCTGGCTCCTACAGTAAGCTACAGTGGTACTCTCCCAGCGCCCGATAACTGGTGGCATCTCCTGCGTTTTTAAAACATGGTGCTTTGTATGGATAAAAACTCTCAAAGCCAGATTCAGACACATCTCCTCCTAGTTTGCATTCCAGCTCAACAACTAGATTCAGAGTATTATTATTCAGAACATTTCATGTTAGATATTTTCTTGTCTAAAAGTTTTCCAGTTATTACTTACACCAAGACATAGGTAACATTCTAATCTTTAAGCAGTGTTACAATAATTTTTATGAGTAGCTACATTGTTAAATTTTCCAGATATTCATGCAGTAAACCCCTAGAAATTACAGTTTTTCAATGTTAAGATCAAAGACACTCATCTGGGGAGAAAGGCCAATTGCATTAGAAAATCTAGCTATTATCCAAGAGAAACAACACACTTCTAATTTTAAATTCGTTTTGATCAGCCTTCTACAGAGACTATCCCTGTGCTCAAATCACTGACTGGCCAAATTTTCATGACTTTTTTCATGACTGTTTTCATGACTGTTTTCATGACTGTTTTCATGACTGTTTTCATGACTGTTTTCATGACTGTTTTCATGACTTTTTTCATGACTTTTTTCATGAGTCATGGGACATACACTGCATGGTCTAGGGGGAGGAAGGAAAAGAGGAAGGAAGGAAGGAAGGAAGCAGGGAGGGAAGGGAGAAAGAAAAGAAGAATGAAAGGTGAGCAGGGAGGGAAGGGAGGAAGGAAGGGAGAAAGAAAAGAAGAATGAAAGGTGCAGGGATGCTTAACAGGCATGACATGACAGATGCCCCCTGAGTTCTAGTTATTTCCAGGGGGATGTCAGTGCCAGCAGCAGATGCTGCCTTGCTTCTCCCACTGCTGGAGCCAGTATAGTGGGACTGCTGGTCCCGCAGCCAGTATGGTGGGACTGGTGACCAGCCAGCTGCTTGTAAGCTGCCATGGTGCAGCCACTCCGTGGTTGTAGGGTGAACCTCACTGTTGACACCATGCAGAGAGGTGTATTTTTCCCAGATTTCACAAAGCAGTTAACCTTGATCCGCTCACAGCCTCAGCGGGAATTCCCATTACATCTTGGGTCACGAACTGGCAGCAGTACTGATAACAGTCATTATGGGCAGGATTGAAGGCCAGTGTGTGCCCCTCTGCTCTTCTTCTTCTCTTCCTTCACCCAAACCATAGATGAAATTCTAGGTTAGGGAAGGCATCACATTTTCTCCACTCTGAAACAGTGAATGCAGAGAATCACACTTTTTCAGACAAAAATAAACCATCTCACAGTCAGCCCAGCCCTCCTGTGAAGAGGCAGAGAAAATACGGTGGGGGAAACATACAGCAGCAACTGAGAGCGTCGGCCGTGCCTGTAAAGTAAGTTGGCCATAATCAGGGGGAGGCAGTACCCTCTGCGCAGTTGGCTGCCAGAAACTACTGAGTGTTCAAGTGGCTCAGAAGCAGCAGTAGTACTGGCCGATGCACTCAGATCAGCTGATCCTAGAAGGTGCCATTCCCAGCCCCTGAATCCATAGGAATGAACTGCTGCTGTGTGACTGTGCGTGCCGGAGGATTCCCACCTTCATCGCCGTTGCGCCAGCCCTTGACCTGGCCCCACTGTTTGTGCAGCTGTAGCAAATTGATCTAGGTGGAAATTTTTTGTTTGTTTGTTTGTTTTTTTCATTTCGGGCAGGTCAATGCCCAGCCCGACGCGCTGCTCACGCACGCAGACACTTGTGGGAGCACGGCAGGGTAGGTGGGTGGACCAGGCTGTTTAATCTGGTGTAAGCTGCACTGTTGCTGAATGCGAACCGTGTTCTGAGTGAACCTGGCCCATTAGCTAGAAAATAAATGGTAGTGTGGCAGATCCTCTGGGGATCAGAGAGAACGCTTAGGTTTTTTAAAGTGAAAATCTCCTTTCAATATGCCAAGCTGTCCCACCCTTATGCATTATTAAAAAAAAAAAAAAAAAGCTTTTTCTGCTTTTTAACATTTGTTTCTGCTTTATACTTTCTCTGAGCTTCACACACATTTTTGAAATATCAGGCGATCTGGTTTCCATTCACAGTTTGGTCTTTAGCGTTAAGAAGTGATTTTCAATAATCACCCTACATCAATAGATAACAGTATGCTACAGCTAGAGCAGATCACATCTTTGGCCTTCTCCTTCTGTGATTTTTTTCAATAATTGGCATTTCTGGAACAGTATCATAATCTGCCAAATGTATCATTTCTTTAATAAAAAGCCTCCTAGAGATAATGTCCAGCTTCCTGAATAACCTCACATATAAATACAGTACAGCTGGAGAAAAGTTACTTAAAAAAATAATAAATTGAAGGTTAAAGCTGATAGTTTTTTTCATGGAAAACACTTTTTGTAGCTCTGGGTTATTCACAATAGTCAAACTATATCTGTGGTGTCTGTATTCAGGGTACAAGGTAACATGTATTGGCTACTTCCTGCAGCTGTATAAGTTAAGGCAGATGAAAAGTAATTCAGTTGAAATGCAACCAGGCCAGAAATTCATATCAACCAACTCTGATATGTATTAGCTTGAGTCTTCGTTAAGTACAGACTCAAGCCTGGCTCTGGGGACCAATGTAGCGAGCTCTGCGGAGAGGGAGCACCTAACATTTAAAGTGGTGAGTGCAGAATCGCCGGTGAAGGTCGCTTGTCTCACTGAAGTCTTTCCCTTTCCATCTCACAGGGCTGGCTCAGCTGTCACTGTCCCAGACTAATTTAATTTTAAATATTGCTTTTTTACAACTTTTTTTTGTAATGTATGTTACTAGTGTTGTGGCGGTGGTTTTTCTGAACAGGAGCCTTCATTAATAAATGACATTTATTAGCATAATTACATCTTTTAACAGCAGGTATAGGATATGCCACATACACCATATACATACACTGCATACATACATACACATGCATACACATATGTGTAACACAATAATATATTAATGTAATAAACACTGCAGAATCGAGTAAGGTAAAGAGATTTCTGAGCTTACTAATGCAAAGTGGCCACGCAGAGAAGGGAGGTTTGGTTCCTGGACCTGAGTAGCTGAGTGAGGTATAGCCTGGCAGAAGAGCTCGTTAGAGGGTGCAGCACAGCACCAGCACAGCTATATTCTGGAGATCTCTGCACTGACATAATTATATTACTTCTCATTCCGAATTAGCTCAATGCCTGCTAACTCAGCATCTCTGCACTGCTACCCATTACAGACTTGCCCTCCCCACAAACTCATGAAATTGTATTTTTGCAATTTCACAAGGGGGGAAATAATAATAGAAAAAAGTAGCTATGTCTGTGGCTGATGACAGTGCAGCACTTAACATAATGCCTTCCTTGGCTGGGAATCTCAAGTGAGCAGAATCCCAGGGCCGAGGGAGGCAGTAGGGAAGATGCAGAAAGCCGTCAGCTCTTTTGCAAACTCCAGAAGCAAAGGACAAAAAGAGAAGTAAAATTTATTAAGTAAAAGGGAAACCAACAAAATGAAGCACTGAGTTACTACGGTGTAATAACAATAGCAAAATATTCTCCCTTCCCTCCTCTCTAAAAGTCTGGAAATAAAACATGGTGCAGAGAGGAAGGACCGAGGGAAGAGGTGGGAATTCCCAGTTTGGTGCAGGGGTGGTGGTGGGGGCATATGCACGATTATGCGGCGGGCTGCTGGCATGAGGGGCAGCTGGCACCTATGGCTGCGCCAGGTGAGCTCCTTATCCCCGTCTGTCTCCTGCCACTTCCCCAGCTCCCTGCGGCAACCCAGGAAGGCAGAAAAGTCCATCCATAAGGCTTTTACAGGTCATCTGGCAATGGGGCTGCTGTATCCAAATGGATGAAGAGAAATACATGTAGGAAGGCTCTGCATGAAAGAGTAAAAGGAAATGGCCCATGCGTGGGACCTCCTCATCATACATTTGCAGGAAGGATGGCTCTTTGGGAGTAGGAATACCCTAAAACAATAGGACATTGACCACAAGTAGGAAACAGAGAGAAATTTATATAAATTTATATAAAATCCAAGGATGCATAAAAGCAGACAACGAGACCAAATATATATATATTTCTAAAGGAGATCTGAAGATTGGAGGGAGAAGTGGACTGTGGAAGAGAGCCCTAAGAGGCATATTACAAAACTGGTATTGCAATACCAGAGTGCAAATTACTATCAGAGAAGGGCATACTCACGAAAAAATGGTGCTAAAAGCATAAAAAAGACATAAAATCATGTTAGATAAATAAGGTGTATTAACAAGTAACATAGAAATCATCTGTTTAGGATTGAAATGGATACAGTTCCATGCCTAAACAGGAGTATAGTTGTATTATATCATGACCACTCATCTGCCTCTCGTATTCTTCTATCTTAGGCATTTGCTGTAGGCCTGGTGCCCATGAGTCTGCAGGATTGGAGCTGGATGGACATGAAGTTTAAGGCAGCACAGCTCTATTTTGATTAGGGCTTTGTGGGACTCCAGAAATGACTAATTAGAAAAAATAGAGATCGTGGACTATATTCCAAAAGGAGCTATGTATCACTGGTTCTTCGTAATACGTACTCAGGCTGCAGGAGTACAGAACCTATCAGTTATGAATGAACAGATTGCAGTTCCATTATTTACAAAAAAAAAAAAAAAAAAAAAAAAAAAAAAGTGCTCTGTAAGTATGCATAAAATACCAAGGAATAAAGGAAGCTTGGGGAAAGGCAATCCCCGGGCTAAAAAAAAAAAAAAAAAAAATATAAAGAAGCTAGCAATAGGGAAGGTCCTTCCTGGATATTTTTAACAAGAGATTGGACATCCTTTTTTGTTGTACCCTGAGGAGAATGACCTAGTCACTTCTAAGAGGCAGGATAAGTCTTCGAGTGGGCATTTTCCACTTCAAATCCTCACAATTCTATTAAACCAGGGTAGAAATGGTTACCTTTAGGGGTATGATGATGGATGAAATGCCTCCTGTGATGTGTGCTCCTCCACGATAAGACTCCTGGCATGACATTTCCTGGGGAGTTCACAATAGACACATTTAAATAGATTAGGTATGGAGAGCATACAAACAGTGTGCACAATTGCATTTTGGAATAAGTTTACAGTTTAACTTTTATGTCAGTATTAGCTAGAGATTACCCACAGGCAGCACAGCAGAAATGAGCCTTCAGGGAGATCTTAATCAAAGAGACAGCACAAATCTTGTGACTGAATTTGTGGCCAAAATAGTGAGGAAACCGAAGGGTCTTTGTACGCTCTGCTGGCAAACTGGCTAGTCAAGACTGGCATGGAAAGAAAAGCAAAGACGGCTGGGGGGAGATAAATAGGAACAGAACTCCACGGGGATTTGAAAGACGCTTGAACATAATGAGTTAAGGGAGAAACTGGAGGGAATGAGGAGCATAATTGAAGCAATAAGCAAAAAAAAAAGAAGTGATAATAGCAGATGCATTTTTCAGACCTTGAGTAAAAATAGGAGGTCAGAGGAGAGGATGCTGCAGCAGTGAGGACCTCACATAGAACTTTAACTCTGAAAGCAGGTAAAGACAGTGAATTTCAGTAAGTCTAGGAAGTCAGGGAAAATGAATCAAAGATCAGTTACAAATTCTCCTTAAAATGATGGAATAACATGGCCTCAAATTTTCGCTTGAAAAATATTTTTTTGTTGATCCATATATTGCAGCCTTATTCTGAAAACTATTTAGAGCCTGGAATTCTGATCACCATAATCATGCCCATATACTGAGATCGTGTAGGTTTAGGTGGACTTGGATGAAGAAATTCACTTAATGATGTTTACAGAGACTAAGGAAGATCTAGGGATATTTGGGGATAATTTCGGTAAATATGGCGATTCAAATCAGGCTTTGGTTAAAAAACCTGAACTGAAACTCTGTATTGCTGTTGTATTCCTAAAGATGTGGAAGGATAGGGCTATCTGTTTTCCCATAAGAACTGTGAATCTCTTTTTCTACTATCCAGCTTTAGAATTATAATAACATAAAAATGTGACTTCTGAAGTGTGAGCATAGGTTTTCCTTAGGATTCTATGAATTCTCTTATTTCTGCTCCATGGCAAGAGTAAGAGAAAAACTGATGAGTCGATTGCATAGTACACTATCTCTGACAGATTGTCATAGTTGTACTGCAGTAAAAGAAAATCACAGTCAGTGATTTATAAGGTTACCAGTCTTTTAATTTACACTGTTAAAAAAAAAAAAAAAAAGAGTAAAAAAATCAAACCAGTAAAACCCCTCAGACTGGCTTTAAAATTGCACAGTGTATTCCACATACAGATGAAAACTTACGTTAACTCAGCAAACAGCATCACTGTAAGGTCTTAGTTACCATGTTTTCGTTAGCCTCTTTTCATCTGATGCCATTATACTTTAGGCATTTCTATAACTATAGAACTTGTTTTATGTGTAGTTGTAGCTCGTGCTTTCTTTGCCAAAAAGAATTTAGAGCAAGAAGGCTGAAGAAAAAGTGCATGTATTATGAATGATATCAAAAGAATAATAGTCTCACTTTCAAAGGCCCATCTTGTTTTCTTTCCAACAGAACAAGTTACTTTATTATTTACATTATAAATGAAGAGTGCTTGGTAATTTCTAACCAGTAGCTACTCCATTTTGTTCCGTATTGTACACAAGGAGGAAACATTAATATCTGGATGCAGCAGGTAGATCAGATGTTCAAAAAACCTTTAGTTGTGATGTAAAACAATTATTAGCAGTGGAATAAAAGAATTATGTTAAACTCTGAGAATGTTCCTTTTTATAATAGGTTTTGTAAATGACTTATGGAAGGGACAATGTAGGTAGGAAGGGAACTGCAGGAGTGGTGAATTAGCGGGAGCAAAGAAAGGAGCAAATGAATGACATATGTGTTGCTGGTCACCTAGAGGACTTTTCCAAATTATATACTGCAGGACTTTACTGAACTATAACAAAGCTAATAATCTATACATAATCACAAAGAGACGCAAGTAGAGACCCTTGGAGTTTTCCTAGCAGAGTGAACTTTTCCTGCTTACTGTGTACTCTAGGAAGGACTTGCTTTGTTTTTAAAGGTATGAAACAGTAGAAGGGAGTTGCTGCTCTTGTTCAATGTTGGATCAAGAGATAGGGGAACAGTTTGTTTGTAGAAAACATTCCAATCGCTTCTCCATCTTCTTTCTGTAGACTGTTATCCAGCCTCTGATTATTATTTAAAATAATAAGAATGAAAAATATTATTTAATGTGTTATCTGCTTCCTCTGGTTCTATGAATTCATCCCTTCTTGCAGTTCCTACCTATGTTTTCCCCACATTTACGAAACATATTAAATATACTTATTCAGTCTTTAAACATTATATAGGAAGTAAAGTCATAAGGAAATTTGTCCGTTTGGAAAAGCTGTGCTCTTGGAAAGGAAGAAAATCAAGGTCAGTTCTACTTAAAAACACCTTTTAGGAGTGCATTAACTAATGTTTTTCCAGTATTGTTATCCAGCATGATTTTAAAGTTGTGTTCGTTATTTGTATATGATTTGACTTACAAAGAGCTAAGTAAGGGTCATTACAATGAGATAGCCCTTCACTTATTACCTCCTTTCTTCTTTTCCTCTTCCACAAAGAAAAGAGTAGAATTAGGGCAGATATTGTTGCTTCACTTATATTTGTTGATCTTTTCCTCAGGTAACAAGAAGAGGGATTGAAAGGTGTCTTTCCCTCTTCACGGAAGAAGCTTAGACAAACATTATAATAGTAAGGAAAAATATAAAAGGCTTTTTCCCAATCTTTTTGAATTTACATAGTTTAAGAGGTATTTAGATATAACAGAGATTATAATTATGTAGATAGGTAGATCTTTATTATGAACAGATAGGTATTTTTACAGTACATTTCCTGTTAAGGGCTGACCTTTAAAATTAAATGCTCAAAAAAACTATACCACTGATTAGCCTTTTATGTAGCTTCTACAGCTCAGAAGGTTTTGTAGGGAGTGAAAATACAGGTAAGCAATGGACCTTTTCCCCATTACTATTAGGAAACTTTTTGGTTTTAAAGCACAAAGCAACATTTTCAATGGCTAGGATCTTCTGGTTAACTCCTTACAATCAAGCTGTCATTTTTATCTAGCTTTTAATGAATTTTCAGGAAAGATATTAAGTAGCTTTTTGGAAGTCTAGAAGTTCAGTCTGTGCTTTACAAGAATAACGCGCTTACTTTATTTCATCAGCTTTTCTTTGTCATCATCCATCCCCTGGCAAACTACAAAAGATGCACTGAAAACCACTCATGGTACATGGAACCACCATAATGCCATCCATGCTGGCTTTTGGTCATGTTGCTTCCATTGCCTCACACCGGTTCTCTTTTTGGTGCTCTTGGTGTCATACCAAGAGCTGAAGGTAGATAAAAGCCCAGAACAGTATTTCTGCAAAACGTTCTGTATTTTGAGCTTTCTGTTTTGGATTGTTAGTAGCTCTCTCCAGTGTTATTCATAAATGTGGAGGTCATCGTAACAGGTCTGAGCTAAAATCAAACCTTTTCATTCCTTTCTGAGGAATATCATCTGTACTTGGATGCAGTAAAAGTGCTTTCAGTGTGCAGCTTCAGCCAGGAGTATAATTAGCCATCATGTCCTATGGACTAGAAAGCTAGTACATTGCATTCAAGCGCTCTAATTATTTACTAGTATCTTCTCTATTGCTACTGGAAAAGTAATTCTTCCAGATGCTCCTGGGAGAATGTGCACATGTGCTAAACAATAAATTTAAGTATAGCCTTGGCCTGATCAGTATTTTTAAATCTTATGGTCCTCACCCAGTCATCTAAGAAGATTGTAATGCCTTGGGAAAATGACTGGTCTTCTAATCTGTAATGTAATTAGAAAATTTTCTTTTCCATTACTTACCAAGACACCCAGGAAGTTGAAATCTTTGTTGCTTACAATAAAATTACTGATCTCTTGAAACTTTTAAACCATCCTTGCT
Source organism: Podiceps cristatus (assembly GCA_000699545.1). Taxonomy (NCBI): domain Eukaryota; kingdom Metazoa; phylum Chordata; class Aves; order Podicipediformes; family Podicipedidae; genus Podiceps; species Podiceps cristatus. The sequence continues at coordinate 15,009 of JMFS01080151.1, forward strand.
GTGTGACTTATGAAGACAGGTTAGTCAAAATAACACAGAGTAAGAGAATAATAAATCAGAATCAGAATAACACAAATAACCAGAACAACTGCTCTTCTGAACCTGGGAGTCACAGTCCAATTGTCCTGGAAGAAGGCAGATGTGGAACATGAAAGAGATGAAGAATAATGTAGAAGAGACAGAGAATGAATACTTTGATAAATAAATAAACAATTTGAGCCAGCGGGGACATAAAACTTCAAATCTGGGTGGAATGTCTTCTAATAAGGGAAATAAACCTGAAAGTAAGGAGTAAAACAGAAGGAAAAGAGATAGTTATGATAGTAAAGGACAACTGAGAGATTAAGGACCTTCTATACTTGGAGAGGAGAAAGGAAAACATACTTCCCTTTTAGTCCAAGTCTAGTATATTGTGGTCCTAATTGTTTTTTCTTACTCTCCTAAAGCTGTGTTAATGTTAGAAAGCGTATCAACAAAGTTCAAAATTGTTTTGAAATCAGAATGCCACAAAAGCATGTAGCAACTTCTTCCTCAATGTCATGGCAACATTTGAAGATTGAATTCTGGGTTCCCAGAACATAGGCTAAAGTACCAGCATTATCGTGACTGTCAGTAGAAGGCTGGTCAGAAAAGATCCTAATTTAAGTTTGATTCAGAATAAGTATGGAAAGTAGTATTTTAGATTGCCTTAGAAACAACAGATGGACTCGTATCCATATTAGTGCTGAAGTTATTGGAGGAGGACTAGTCTCCTCCTGGTGGCCCTGTCACGTGGGGCTGTTGGACAAGCCACCTTTCAGAAGGCCTGTCTAGGGTATTTGCAACTCAGGACCCAGGTCATCTCCGTGCATATGCAAACCCAACTGAGAATGGAGCTGTCTCCAACTTTCCGAGCCCAGCCTGCCCTCCAGACATTATTAAAACTATCAAATTTGTTCATCTTGTCTTCACCCCTTCAGGTAGTACTGCCAGGACAACTGCTCCCGTGTGACCTTGTATGTACTTCCAGTGCTGAGTTTGAGGACCCCATTTTACCAATGACTTTGGTTACCAGATGCTGTGCTTTAACCCCAAATAGTAACTGGACCACGCAG
>KL274919.1:277-23363 GCA_000699545.1 Podiceps cristatus
CTGACGTACCTGCTCGCCTGCCCCATTGCTGGGTCAGGAATTCAGTTCAGTGGGCTCTTCTGGAGAAGGACTGGGCTCACTGAAAGGCTTATGCAGAATACCCCATGGCTGATTCTTCTGGCTACAGATATTAAAAATGAGATGCTTGGTGTCGTCAAGATGTTTGCCTGGCTCTTGTTGTGGTCCTGCTCTCCTCAGTATCTGGGGAACCCAGGCTGCTGCATCAGGGCATCCTCACTCTCTGCTTCTTCCCCTTGGCCGGGATGTGACATGAAGCATGTGTGGAGATGAAGGAGAGGCATGAAGCCTGCTGCCCAACACCCTTGCAGAAAACGCGCAACACATGACAACACACACAGCTTTATTTTTATTAACTTGGCAGCAGTTGCAGCTGTCACCAAGACATACCAAATGGGGCAGGAGTGAGTGATCGGAAGTGGGGGTAGAGGATAAGGGGGATCTGTTGTTTCTTTTGGGAAGTACTTTGTAAGGATATACGAATTCTGCATCTTCCCTCCTCTGGTTCTCTGTATACTGTCTCATAGCTTCAGGTTGCTGCTGTCGTTTTTATCCTTGAACGTGAAGCTAAGCTCGCTGCATGCACATCTTGTTTTCAGTCACGTAATTATTAGCGTGCCTAAGGCTGTCCTGCAGGGCTGCCTGCCCAGAGAGATCGCTCTCCGTTGCCGCTTTAAGCTCTGTCTGGGTGTGGGGGTTCTGCAAATGTTACTTACACTTGGTCTTGTGTTTGTGGATATATACGGTTACGTTGTTTGTGTGCACCATCCCCGCGGCTGCTTAGATACTGTCGGAGATCCTCCAACTGTCTTCGTGCGAGTAGACCTGCGTCCGCGTTGACACGAGCAGAGTGCTCTGTGCTGTCTCCTCACAAAAGAGGCTGTTGCAGCAGCGTAGCTACAGATGTGCTCTTGGACTCTAGAAGCTCCAAGGTAGCCCCGTGCTCACGCAACACGCCAAAAGCGTTCAGCCAGTCTGTAGAGACAAATTATCAGAAAGCGGTTTGTTTTCATCGCTCTGCAGTTCAAACTCTATGGTAGATAACAATCATTATAATTGAGTGTGTAATAATACATTTTAATTAGCAGGCATCACACACTTCAAAGCCTTTAATAAAACATATAGGACTTTAAATGATAGCATTCATAGGAAACGTAATACGCGTTTTGAAATTATTTCAGTACCCAGCAAAGTCAAGTCAACCACATCAGTCAACAGAAAGTAAATTTACCTTGGCCTGAAGGATGTAACTGTTGAACTCTGGCATTCAGCTCGCGCGGTGCCTTTCGCTTCCCCTCTTCCTTCAGAGGTGTTGCTGGTGATGAAGGGCCACGTAAACAGTAATGAAAACACCATCCAATATGTGTTTTCATCACTTAGATTATATCAGTTTTAGGCTGTGCCAGTTAGTCATTAAAAGCCACTGAGGAGCATTATCTTTTTCTCAGGGCAGGGATTGCAGCATGTCTTGACAGCAGAAACCTTTATCGTAGGATTCATTTGCATTTAACGTAACCTCGTTGGGTTCCTAGGTTCTTAAAAAGTTAAGATACGTTTCTTGCCGTTAAGTACACATTATCGAAAGTAAGTGAGAAAATAAGTAACAGGACAGCAATTCTGTTTTGTGGCTGCATGTTCACCCGGGGAAGACATAATGGAGAGAAGAAGAGGCCATTCAGAAGGAGAACTTGGACAAGAGAAGTTGATTTCTGTATTAGTTTCTGTCCTAAAGCGTGCACTGAATCATCTCCTCAAGCTTATTTTTAAGTCTCTTAAAGACAGACCCTCAATCTTGTAGTTTAGATTTTCTTTTCTGGACTGTCAGGAGGGGAGGAGGTTGTTTTATAGCAAGTGGTGAAGAAAATGCAAGGGTCAATTAATTATTAATACGTATTTTTGGAAAGGATTAGGGTATTGATAGCATTATTGCCACGCTGCAGTTAATCTTTGGTGGCAAATCTAGACCGGCATAAAAACTGACAAACCTTTGGTACAAAGGATGAAGGAAGTTTATACGTTCGGTACTAAAAACGTAGTCTGGGATGTAGGTTGTGCACAGCCGACCTCCACCTTGCACCGCGGGGCAGAACAGCCCGTCCCCTCGTTTCTGTGGAGTTTCCGGGGAGTCAGTAGGGTGCAGCTTGCCCTGGGTGTATTTCTTCCTTCCCCATAAGCCTGGTCGCCAGCCCACACCGTCTCGTCTCTAGGAGCTGTTGCAGAGAATCCCGCTGCGGTTACATTGCAGGGACCTCCTCGTTCTTTGGGAGCTTCTTCAGGTCAGCTTCGTCCTAGACCGCTGCTGCGCTGCCGGGTGTCGCAGCGGTGAGTAAGGCAGAAGCTCTGCGCGAGAGCTCGTGGGAGTCACCTTTCTGCTAAAATTTGTTAGCTGTAGACTTTTGGCAAAGGCAAGGCCAATCTTTGATGTTTAAACTGTTTTCTCAACTTCCGTTCGGTCCTTCATTGCTAATAGTCAATGGTGAGCATGGGTTCCCCCTGGGAACCAGTTGGAACTTTTTTCTTTAAAAAGAAAAAAAAAAAACCACAATACTAGCATGTTAATGCTCTGTGCGAATACTTTTGGTTGATTCTCACTGCGTAGTCACTCGGATTTTAACACTGTAAATTCACATGAAGGTGCTTATTCTCTTTTGAGAACGTGAATAAAGCTTTAGGTGAGGATTTGTGAAGGCTTGGTGATACCTTTGGAGATTAGGATAGCTGTTATTTAAAATGACGGAATTTGCTACCCGTTTTGCGATGGTTTTGCGACGGTGTGAAGGTACCCGCACCTGGAGTTCGTGCCTCCACGCAGGGCATGAACGATGGCATAAGGGAGTACAAGCGGCTCAGGGGGAGCGAGAGGCAGGAGCGGAGGTTCCTGCATCCTTGCCTGCTCTGACAGAGCTTCCCGCGTTTGGTCTGCGCGAGGCTGATGAATCCTTCCTTGGCTTTGTCGGTGAAGGAGGAGGCTGTACTCCTGCCTCCGTGGGTAACCTCGCGCTGAGGGAGGGCGTTGTGAAACTCGGGGTCACAGTCTCTGTCTCTCAGGGTAATAGTCTCGATCCCTCCTCTTCATTCCGTCTTCAAACAAAATTCAGCTTTCTGCTTTACCAAGTCACCTGTAGCGTGGCCTACGTATTTATTTCTGACCTGCTAGTGTGCCCTTAAGACTGATTGTATTGCAGATGATTTCACCCAGTAGGCAGAAATTGGGCCACCAGCGGTGCCCTGACAAGTACCGATTTATTTATACTTTTTTTAATTAAAAGCCTTAGAAAGTGAAGCTTATATAGCAAGAGGAGCACATCCCAGCATCTGAATTTTGAAGAACACTGAGCGAGTCATTAATTTGAAGTCCTTTTTAAAAAGAAGTGTCTGTATATACAGCTTATGTATGTCATAACTTGTTTGCTTTGTGTCAAATAACATCAAGCTGTGAATGAAACTGCAGATCTATAACGGCACCTCTTTTGGAGATGGCTTCAATGAGACGCAGCTGCCTGATGCTGCAGCTGTCACGGAAAACCTGGTATCCACAGGTGCTTCGGAGAACAGAATGCGCTCGGGACCCGGTGCTCTCCGCTCGCATCTCCCAGTCGGTGCGTTTGCTGAGTGAAAACTTGCGTGGGGGTAGCCGAGTCCTTTGTTTGCCACCTGGTTTAGGTGGAGAAACTGGGCTGAAGTGTTTGGTTTGTTTTTATTGAGATGGTTTTGAAGATTGAAAGTGCCAGTGGTCTTTTAAACCAGGGTACAATGTGTCCTTTCTACCTGCTCAGTCATTTTCTCTTGAGAAAATAATGGCAGTCTGTGGGGAATGTACCTGATATCTAACTATGTGAAAGTGGTTCATTAGGAAATAAATACAATGGCACTTAGATTCCAAATTTCAGTTGAAATGGCAAAGGAGGATTTTTAATTTTTTTTTTTTTTTTTGTGAGGCATAGGAGAAAATAATTTCTCCTTATGACAGGGTAATCTGTCTAGTTGCATGCAGATAAAACATCTTTATCGTTGGATTTCCCCTGGTAGTGGTGATCACATTGATCAGAGAATGTAATCAGGTGGCCAGCCTTTTAATACACGACTTTAATGGCTGTTGGCTCTTTTCCCCTGTATGGCAACAAGGAGTGTGAGCCACAGCGGCTGACAAAAAATAGAGGGTCTGTGTCTTGCAGTCGTGCCAGTTACTTGTGTGTATATATAATATATATATTTGCTCTTCCTCTGAAGGTCCTCTCCCATTTTCCAGCTAAAGGGGAGAGAAAATACCTTTCAGTCCGAAAGGCTTTATTTCTCGCAGTGTGTCTAGAACACTTTTTTTTGTGAATTTTTTTGGCATCCCTATTTTTCAACCAAGCATCTGCCAACGATGTGCTGAAAAGCTAAATGCAGAGTATTTATCATTGGGATTAATCATTTTATTGAGCAAAGGCTTCTTACATACAAAAATATTCCAGATCAAAGCTTTGAAAAACAAAGCTGTTACATTATAGAAGAGAGGAGACATTTTCTTAGTTCAGTTGATACGAACAGATGAAATACTATGCGCATAATGTAAGTTAGTGTCAAAAGAAGCTTGTAACTACAGTCTCTTTAGCATTTTGTCTTTGCATCTTTTGAATAATTATGAGGTGTTGAATAATATTTTTTTTTTCTTACAATGTGTGCAAAGACCTCCTCTGTAGTTATAACCTTCCTGGGTAGACATATGCACATGTTTTAATTAATAGCTCAGGTTCTTTCTCCTGACTATTTATAGACTGCCCATCACTATAGCATTAAGGCACTGTTACTTGTCTGGCGTGGAGTAATATGATTCCAGACAAATAGTTACTGTCGTAAGCGTCACGGTTTCGCCGGCGAAGAGAAGCTTTGTCCTAGAAGCTTCACGGAGGATTTTTTTCTAGATGTTTCTGTGAAGGATGAATATTGAAAATCATAAATATGTAGTTACTGATCAGTTGTAATGGCTGGCTGTTTGAGATCTTGGTGTGTATCTTGTCTCAGATTTTGCTTGTTTTGACTAAGGTTTTGTAATTATAAAAAACTTGACGGTAGCGGGCAGAAAAAATAATATTTAAGGCTCTTTGATTCTTGCTTTCCTCTGCTAAGCAGATTTCGAGCATAAACCTGTACTTCAGAGCTTCATTTCTTGGAATCTATTTTCTTACTGTTTGTCATTCAGAAATTATTTGTCATCTCTTTTTTGTTTGTTTTGTTTTTTTTTTTTTTTTAATAGAACAGGAGGAAGTTCGAGTTTGTGTTCAGTGAACACGAGCTGGGCATCTTGAGCTTTATTTCTGACTAAGCCACTTGCTGCTAGTAGAATCTTTGGCAAGTCACTTAATTTCACTGATCTCCATTTCCCACCTTTGAGATAAGGTTAATAAAATTTTTTACACACTGCAGGTTTTATGTAAATGAAGAAGCTGGTAGAGTCTTTGAAGCATGCAGGTAATGGGTGCTACGGAGAATGTGAGCTTTTTCATGCTTAATGTAATACACTTGGTTAATTGTGTATTAGGATTATTACAATACTCTTTTCAATGTACTAATGTAACTTTATTTGACAAGAGACTTAATATTTTATTTTTTCGGTTATTTTTTCTCATTGATGACAAGATTTTTTTTTACTAATCAGACTACTTTTAGGCATATGTTTCTGTGAACAGTGCAATGGGCATATTTAACCAACTACTGCTTAGACAATATTTGTAAGTGGGAAATTGGATGTGTTAAGTTGGGCCAATTTGGTTTGTGCTGTGTTTTAGTAATGTGGATTCAGCAAGATGAAGAGAGTTAACTGTTACAGGAGTATTTAATTACTTCCTATAGCAAAAGCCTCATTGTCAACAACTAAAGTATACTTGCTGTTTTGTAGTAGTGCAAAAATATCTGGTAATACATGTTTAGTCCAGGAATTTCACAATACCGTAGAAAAATGGAGCCTCAAATGTTCCTGCAAGACACGTAATCCACCGTGCCTCCCTTATACTATATGTACCATCTCGTACAGAGCTGTCTGTTCCCAGGGGCATCCAGAACTGGAAATTTCCTGCGTTCCCCGGGCAGCCCGTTGCCATTCATCTTTATTCCTAGAAGGTTTTTTGCTGTCTAAGGTGGAATCTTCTGTCTTTCAGTTTGTGGCCTTCATGTCTCATTTCCACTGCAGATGTGGAAAACAGAACGCTTCCTTCCACTTTGCCACGGCCTTTTAAATATCTGAAGGTTATTGTGCTTCAGGAACCTCCTCTATTGATTGAAGAACTCCAGGTCATTCCATCTTCTCTTGAAGATCACGTTTTCTAGCTCTCTCGTGGTCTCTCGAGTTGGTTGAAGTCTCTCTCGGTCTTATGCCCCAGGCAGTGTCACGGCACGCAAAGCACAGCCTCCTCATTTTGCGTGAGGAACTGGCAAATGTCCCTTTGCTTGCTGATAACTTGCTAGTGGATCCACTGGCCGACTTGGCAAGCCTGAGCTGTTACTGGATTTTTCTCATCCCAAAATGCGTGCTGGGAAGGTGTGATAAGAGCGAGGAGAAAACGGCTATGGAGATGCATCTCTGGACAGAATCCCAGAGCAGAGCGCTTGGGGGACAGCTGGCAGGGGCAGGGTCACTTAAAGTTCCTGAAAGAAGGTTTTTTTACGTTAAAAGTTGACTGAAAAGGACTTGAAACAGTGAGAAAGTAAATTGTCTCTTGTTCTGTGTTCAGAGAAACGGAATTTTTTTATACTTTGTTTGTAAAGTCACCATATAGATAATATTTCTCTACCAAGAGCTTTTCCTGATAGCTGAATGAGCCCACGACACCCTCAATTTGAGCAATCTATTTAGATCCCCCCCAAATCCCCTGAAAGATCTGTTTAGATCCCCCCCAAATCCCCAGTCGTGGTAGGAGTAAGTTATTTGTGAGCTGGGTTGGACTGGAGGGCGGGGGGGTGGCGTGTGTGTCGTCTTTTAAAGGCCTTCATAAAGAAAGGGCAAATCCAATTTCAGGGAGATCAGAAGTGAAATTATACAGAAATGTTTTCATTTACCGTAATATTTAAGATTCTGCCCTGTAAATACACCAAACTGGGAGGCATGGGGATGGCTATCTTAAATATTTCAAATTGTGCATGTGTGAATAGGTATAAACTAGCTTAGTTAAAAGTCCTGCTGTTCCGTAGCCTCGTAGACGTGATGGCAGGAGTTGTCATTCAGAGTTGGATGCAGGAGAGGACAAATTACTCTTGCTCTCTTATCGATATGAATGTTGAGGAAGTGGGGAGCAAAAGAAGATCAGCTTCCGAACGTGAGTGGTGCGATGGGCTTCCTTTGTTATTCTTAAAATGAATATTACTGTGCTTCAAAAGCATAATTGGGAAGTGAGAATTACTTGTATTAGTATAACCAAGCACAAAACGGACTATTTCTTAGTAAAACACCATCGCGCAACGACAACATCGTAGCGTAAGTTCTGCGAATCCTCTTTAGACAAGTACAGCACAGAAAAATGAGAGTCCGAGAGGCTGTCTTTGCATCTAGGGGAAGGCAATGGTGTCTGTATTTCTTAAAAACAAAAAAAAAAACCACCAAAAAAACAAACACTGGCAATTTGAATTTGGCAAACGTTAACAAGTTTTTAGGATTCTTATTTTTCGTGAGGCTTACCTGGTGAAGACAGTTACTTTGGATCAGCATCTGCTGAAGTTCTGTTGGGGCTTGATGTCGTCGTGCAGGGTGATGAGTGTGCTTTTGCGTTTTACAGCTGGCGTGGCACAACACAAATAAAAATTAAAAGATTGCATTTGCACAAAGTGGCTGCACTCAGTCTTTAGTCTTACTCTGGTAAGTCCCAGCTCTAGACTGATTTACAAGCTGGAATTTATAGCAGATCGAGCATTTCTTTGGCCAGAATTATGACTGTGTTAGGATAAGAAAGGCAGACGTAGCTTAATGATGAGAGACCTATGTTTTAATTGCTTTGTGATTACTTAATCCACCTTATATTTTAAAGCTGTGTCTCTCCTAGTTTTTCAACAGTGAGCTAGTAAGTGTTACTCCGCGTTTAAGCCTTCTGGTCATCACTGTTTCCTGTGGCTATTGACAACACAGATTGTCTGTCTGCACATGAGTTGGATTATTTTCTTGCTTGTCTCCTATTATAAGCTGTTTATTTTGGCCAGTTTGTCTCAGAACATTTCTCATCAGATTTTTATGGCTGTCAAATGGTAGTAGAGATGACAAAATGCAATCATAACAGTCTCTTTTTGACACCAAAATGTAATCAGGAAGAGCAAAATCCCTTCTAGGCAGCTTGATTCCCATTCAGTTACGGTGCGGAACTGCCGCTGGTTCTGCTCACCAGCCTTTCTAGTGGGTGATAGTAGGGGGAAAGGGTTGATGCTTTTTTTACTGTAACCCAGGTGGGACATCAGGAAATTCAGCCTTTGTGGGGTCTTGTTTCCTACAATAAACTTTATTTCCTTAAAAAATGCAATTGAGCTTCTAGAATTAGTCATATTGGTTAAAGACTCCTAAATATACTATTAAGGAGAGTTAAATTTTTTCATAAGTATAATTTAAAAGTGAAGTTTAGAAACAGGCAAATCCCGAAACAGTGCAAAACTATGTCTGGGAGAAAGCTCCTTTCAGCAGCTTGGCTTAATGACTTGTAGGTTGGCAAAGCGCAACTGGAAACATGTGTCTGTTGGTTAGACCTCAATAATACTAGTGAAAATCAGCTTTTTGGAGACTTGTGGCGGCAACTCTCCCACCTTCTGAGAAGAGATCTCCTGTAGGACACTCGAGACTATTGATACTTGTAAATTGTCCTTCTTTTAATTCTGCCTGAATATTGAATTGAACTCTTCAAACACATACGGATTTATACATCCTTGAGGTCTGGGTTAGATGCATTCCCAGGAGAAAATATTTGACTGTCCTGGTTTCAGCTGGGAAAGAAATAATTTTCTTCCTAGTAGCTGGTATAGTGCTGTGTTTTGGATTTAGGATGAGAATACTGTTGATAAGACCGATGTTTTTAGCTGTTGCTAAGTAGTGCTTACCCTAAGTCAAGGACTTTGCAGCTTCCCATGCTCTGCCAGCACAAGGAGCTGGGGGGGCGCAGCCAGGAGAGCTGACCCAGCCTGGCCAGAGGGATATTCCACACCAGACGGCATCAGGCTCGCTGTAGAAACTGGGGGGCACTGGCCAAGGGGGTAATCGCTGCTCGGGGAGGGGCTGGGCATCGGGCAGCGGGTGGTGAGCAATCGCGTTGTGCGTCGTTGTAGAGTCTGTTACTGTTATTCTTCCTTCGCTCTCCTGTTGAACTGTCTTTATCCCGACCCACGAGTCGTACCTTTCTCTGTTCTCTCCCCATCCCACTGCGGGGAGGGGGTGAGCGAGCGGCTTCGTTGTGCTTAATTGCAGGCTGGGATTAAACCACGACGTGGACTTTGACTGCAGCAGATCCTTAAAAACTCGTGTGCTGTGTGCAGTGGTGCTCAGCAAAGCAGACAAAGTGGGAAGATACTTTTTTGCTCCACTATTTCTGTAACTCTGCGAATTGTAATGTTGTAATGTCGTTATATTAGCAGTGATACACCCTGCTTATGTAATTGCCTTTTTTTCTGCTTCCCCATGTCTCATGAAGACGTAGCTGAAATAGACGTTTTAGAGATTGGCATCAAGAACGAGAGAGATTTATTCATGAGGAGAGACGAAACGGGCTGGAATTGTCTGTTGTGTCTCTTCTCTGAGTAAATATGGTGACGGTTATACCCAGTAATGAGTAGTGCGGAAAAGGTAAATTGAGTGCTTTACTCCAGGGATCAAGAGAATGTTCATTTGCGTTGAAAGACGATAACTATGGATCTAATTGCAGAAAATCCCTTTGCCTTTTTTCCCCTTTGAACTGGTTCATAGTTGTCTGTCGGATTCCCCGCTATGAGGAAGGTCGAGAGCCGGGGCGGTGGGAGCATGCAGGGGTTTGGGTCTGTGTGGTGCCTTTGGAGGGGTGGGCTGAGGTTAGCTGAGGACTGTTGCACATTTGTCCACGCTTTTTTTTTTTTTTTTATTCATTTAAACTTGGATATTCAATCTCTGTCGTGTGTTGGCAGTAATCCTAGAATATTCAAAACCACAAACAGAACAAAAACCATGGTTCTTCCTTCTTTCAGTCACTCATTTACATAAAGGTACTGGGGTTTGGGGTGGTGACTTCTGATTTCAGAGCTGTTAGATTGGCTTTCTTATGCAGGAGAGGCAAAGCCGTGGCAATTTTAATCAAAACCAAGGGTTTTCATCATCCGCTTCACAGAGTCAAGGAAGAAATTCTTTGAGGAAGAAATTCTTTACAAGGCGGGTGGTGAAGCCCTGGCACAGGTTGCCCAGAGGAGTGGTAGAAGCCCCATCCCTGGATACGTTCAAGGCCAGGTTGGGTGTGGCTCTGGGCAACCTGATCTAGTTGCAGATGGCCCTGCTCATGGCAGGGGGGTTGGACTAGATGGGCTTTAGAGGTCCCTTCCAGCCCGGATTATTCTATGATTTGTCTGAAAAGAAAACATAGCCTGTAGTAGGATGTGGAGTCAGCTCTGTAACCAGAGAAATATGAACCAACCTGAAAATACGCAACTCAATTTTTTTATCCTCCGGAATACTGGGAAATAAAAACATTGTTCATATTTCTGGCATTAGAATTTTTCTTATAATGAGATTTCTCCTGCCTGACAAAACAGAGTTTTCCAATAAAGGTTTCTCTTCTTTTCCCTTTGCAGGATGGCGGACACGGACCTTTTTATGGAATGTGAGGAGGAGGAGCTGGAACCATGGCAGAAAATCAGTGATGTGATTGAAGATTCTGTTGTTGAGGATTATAATTCAGTTGATAAAACTGCTACGGGTAATTAACTATTTTAGTCTAGAATTATTCCCATTCTAAGTGTTAAAATTTAAAGGGAAATTGCAGTGACTGGTTATGTCCTATCCAGTAAGTAGTCTAATTTGATAGCTAAAAAACTTGTTAACGAGTGGTGTAACAGTTCTGCATTTCTCTAGTTGCGAAGAGAGCTTTTGAGTGCTGGGGAGAGCTGGCGTGAGAGTGGTGCTGCACGAGGCCAGATGGCCTGGGCGTACGTAGTTCAGGAGGCGGGAAACATCATCATCTCTGCAAGAGCAGTAAGATTTGTGCCGGTGGAAAGGGTGGCCTATTTGAAAAATGAGAAGGAAACTTTGGCTTGGTTATTCGTCTTCTACAACCAAAGTAGTAATTTCTTAAAAGTAGAGAATCGATAATTTACAGAGATGATGCTTTTCCTTTCATAAAGTGCTTCAGTATGTGTCAGCATTCAGCGGTGACCGCCTTTTGATCTCGCAGTTTTGAAATGGGTGAGGAAGTCAGGCGTTTGATGGTGAATTGTATTTCCTGTGACTTGACTTACATAGTCAAACAAGTGAGACTAAAACTAGTTTATTATTGCTTATTTAACCTCTGATTTGATATAATCAGATTCAGTTGGGTTTTTTGGGTTTGGGGGTTTTTTGCCTGTTTTTTTTTGCAAATGGAAAGATGTGTAACTTTGATGTTCAGGGTTTGCATTTAATGTGCAGTTCAGAGTTCAAGTTGTTATGCACTTGTCTCAAATGATGAGAAATTTGGACTCAAAAAGCCATAACTGCCAGGTAGGAGGCTTTACGTTTTTCAGGTGCTATATAGTCATTCAGTTTGTAATGGAACCCTAAGTAAGTAAAGATACAAGGATGATACTTTCTGATGGTTGATTCCTGTTGGTGTCAACACAGGGAGTTGGGCCCTTGTGGGTGTACCTATCTTACACAAATTAAACCTTGATAATGAGCATTTCACAGTTTGGGAGTAAATGAAACATGGCTATAAGAAGAAAAACCTTTATTCACTGTCCCTTTGGTTCTTGCCACACACTTCAGTCTGGTGTGTGGAAAAAAGAATTCTTACCCCAGTTATGTGTGTGGGTGAAGTAGACTGGCATGTTTAATAGGGTAGGCTTTTGTTCAGCCATTTCAGTTACTTTTGGTCAAGATCAAGCAAAGCATCAGCTTAATATCTGGAATAGAGATGGGTCTCTGTCTTGTCGTAGGCCGGGGATAACCTAACGATGGTGATGCAACGTTGCTTGTTTCTGGCTGCTGGGATCCTAAACTGGGATCCCAGTGTGAAGTGCTGTGGGAGCATTCTCGGTAGTCAGTGCTGCGAACTCCTTGGCAGTAGCTGTTCCACGCAGCTGGTGGTTAACAGAGGGCGTTTGTGGGAGTATTCGACACTCGGGACTGCGGAAGGCTTGTTGATAATTGGAGGCAAGTAGAGCAAGGCCGTCTCTGCGTAGGGAAGGGTATGCTTTGCTGCTGACTGCTTCCCCTGGGCCCTCCTGCCAGGGACGATTTAGAAGGAGCGTACTTGGAGTAGTATTATAGAGATGTCAAGGTAGGAGGGTGTTGGGAAGGAGGAAGTGGTTCAACCATAGACAGGTTGGAATGGACGTAAAACTAAGAGTGGTTTTGAGTAAGTTGCGTTTCTCTTGCTTGTGCTGTTTGATAGAAAATAAAGAAGCTGGATGTGAGTTTGGACTATTGTACGAAGCTAAAGACTTTACGTAGTGTGGTAGTACAGCCAAGCAGCGTGCTGCTGTGGTGTCTCTACAAACAAATTGTGCTTTCTCTATTTTTAATAAATACAATTATGCCATTCCTTTCTAGCAGTTTCAGTGAGTCTGCAGCCTGTTCCTACCCCTCTGCCAGCTGTTGCCCATGCATCCGTAGGTGCTAATCTCTCTGCAGCCACGTCAGTCGGTAGCAGTGGGGCTCAGAATAGTGACAGTGCTAAGACGACACTAGTGACAATATTTGTGAGCAGCAATGGTAAGCAGGAGCGCCTTCAGTATTTAGAGCGGTGTGGGGCGCAGAGGGGAAATGCGAGACCCGCTTGCAGTCGCACTGTCACGTGCCGTGAGCAGCGAGACGTCGCAGGCTGAACAGGGAGGTGTCAGGACAGTTTGGATGGGAGTTGGGCTGAACCTTTGCAGGGACTACAGGGAGTAGCAGCTGGTTTTCTTCGATTCAGAAACAAATCCAGTGTCCTTGCGCATTAGTGGAAATGACCACTGGTAGTACTACCCTCCAGGTAAGCTATAAAATGGAGGTCCCGACTACTCAGGGTCGCTCTGGTGCATCATGATGTGTTTTGCAAGGGTAGATGTGTTAAACTGGTGTGTTGGCCCAATTTCAACGAGAATAATGCTGTTTCCTTTTGCTATAAAGGGTTGTTGTACTTTGTTTCAGAGAGAGTTTAAGTAATCTCGCTGCCTAACTTAACATACTGCAATATGAAGTGGGTTTAAGATTCTGTGGGATTAAGGAGCCCTAAAAATATGTTGTCAACCTCACCTAAAAGTCTTTGCATCATTTTAGTAAAATTTGATCAGACACACAAATAATGAGGAAGGTTTTATACATTATTTGAAATGGATATGTTTATTGGGAGTGTCTTAAAAGTATCTTGTAGTGATATCCAATACATCTGTAGTTCGTCATACACTTGTGATTAATATTTCATCGCTTTACTAATAAAAGTAAATTGAGACAGATGTTCTGAATCAATTACAAGAAATTAATAAAGGCTTGGTGATATCAGTGTGCTATAATTAGATTAACAGTTTAAAAAAAAAAAAAAAGTATGGCTACTGAAAAAAATAATCCGCTAATAGCAATATATTTCAGTAAAATACTTGGACATTCTTCTGACAAGTTCAGATATGCCCCATAGATAGGATCTGCTGTCCAAATGATTCCCAGATCCCATAAAACCAGTGGGATTTGCAAAGGAATCTGATTTTGAGAGGGCTTTGTCACATCTTAAATTTGAAAGGACTGTGCAGAACCGTAACAGTCTGAGAAACTTTCTTCTTTGTTTGTCTCAAAAATAAGGGTCACGGTAACCTCTGCAAACTAATCCAGAACTCCATTGTCAGACTTGAAAATGTGGAAAAAGAAAACAAGTCGTGATGGTTTTGTCTTCCTTTCTGAGTTTTGTCTTCCTGCCTCAGCCCCTTGCTGCACAGTCGGATGACGCCCAGCCTCCTCCCCGGGCTGCCGGCGGTTTAGGAGGATTGCTGGGTGCTGCTGCCGTAGCCTGGCTAGAGGTACGGGTTTAGTATGTTGGTGCAGGGCAGAGGTACGGAGTGTTTTCCTAATGGCTTGGCTCCTTGCAGGCTTTGGAGCACCCTCTCCCTGAGAAGCCGGTATTGCGTTTCTAAACATTAATCACTGCAGTCTGTATTAGAGGAAGGAAATCACAGGCACAGCTACCTATGGTCATAGTCTTTTATACGCTTACTGTTTTATACTGGTTTGCAGACAGGATTAGTGTTAGCTATTGGGGAGCCAATACCTTCAGATTTTACTCCCTAGGTCAAAAACTGAAGTCAGGCGGGGATGTTTCTTGGTGTGACTCCATCTGTCACGTTCTATAATCCTTTTCCTTTTGTGTATCTCTCGTAGGACGTTATCTAATCACAGATAACTGCCGTGGAAGTGACGTGAGTGGGATTTGCTGGGCTGCCCGCTCGCGCGGGAGCTGCCCTGCCAGGTGTGCCGTTGGCACCTTGTACCGCGGCAGGAGCCGCGTCGGCTCTGCCCTCTTGTTGTACTGCAGTATTGCGTGTTGGGATCTTTCTGCCCCACAGTGAAAGTCTGTGTGGCGTGGAGAGTTTGTAGAATTTCTTAAGCGATGTTTGATCAGAGAACTGTTCTTGGACTGCTGAAAAAATATGAAAATCTCAGAGGTGTGTGTTGATCCACTTGAGGAGGAAGGGAAATGACCTTTACAGCTGTAAGACACCGATACTTTCCGAATAGTCAGAATTTATGACTTGGCAGCTTGGTCAGCTCTGTTAGCGTTGTCGAAAGAGAGTATTCAACATCAGGGCTGTATGTTTCAGGGTAAGCTTGTTGGTGTGACTTATATTGGTGTTTTTCTGATCTGCTGGGCTGGAAATAAACTCTGTGTGGGGAAGGTGCTGTTGGTAGTGCTGTGTGTTCCTGGTCACTGGTACGTGGCCTTTCTCCTTCATTGAGTGGTAGACTTTTAAATGCTTTGGGATGGATGGTGTGAGGTGAAAAATACCGAAACGTGCTTGGTTTTGCATAGCTCTGGGGCGCTTCAGTTTTTACAGTGGGGTAAATTCTCCTCTCGATTGCAGCTGAGGGTAGCTTGGCCCGTCAGCTTCAATGCAAACCAAAATTCTTCGGCCTCCAGCATGGCCTTTTCTTTCCCGAGTATTGTTTTTGTCGTATCCCTACCAGCTCGTATGACATGACTTTGACTTGCAGGGGAATCCTTCTTGGCTCGGTGCCAGTGAGGATTTTGAGTGGCAAAGTGCCACAGGGACATCTGTCACCTCTTTGGTCCCTGCAGTCTCTGCTGGCCCAGTAACTGAGGGTCACATCCCAGTTTAAGTTGTGACTGTGTGGAAAGCTCACCAAACGAGCTGTGTCTGGAGTCATCCCAGCTTTCAGCAATCTGTTTTTTACGCTCATGGCTGTCATCTTGCATTTTGTTTTACATTAATTAAAAAGACTTACAAACTCGGGCTGAAAAAGACCCATTAAATCTAACCATTCTCTGAGTGTAAGGATTTGTTGGGTTTTGTTTTGGTTTTTTCCCCTCTAGGATGTAATTCACTTACAAGCAAGCCTGGAGACTTAAAATTTTATCCTTTTCTTAAATAACAGCATCTGTGTTGGTAAATACCTAACTTTCAGGACCATACGTTGACAAACACAGGCTTGAATTTCTTGGAGGTGTGTTGTACTTCTTAAGGCTGATGTACACAAACCACCGCTTCTCCTTTGAGCGAACAGAGCAGAGGTGTGGACTGGACTGGACAGAAAGGACCCCGTGTCCAGAAATCAAGAAACAGGATTTCCGAGCTAAAGATGGAAATAGCTTTTAGCTTATCTTTTTCCACCTTTCTGCTGGATCCAATTTTTTCCCTGCAGATTAGTTTTAAAATGTCTCAAATTACTGGGACATAAAAGGAGAAATCACTTAAAGCTAAATATATTAAGTGATGCTTGGCCTAATTTTTTTCTTAATTTCCTTTGATTGCTTTTAGCTATACCTGTATCTCGCTCAAGCCAGTTTGTTCTTGCATTACACATACATGCATAGCTAGCTGGTATAACATAGACATCTGTCCGTTTCCACAGCGGCCTCGTATCCAAAAAAGCACTGTTGTTGTTGACAAGAAAATGAGATGGGTGCCACGTGGCACATCAGCCTGACAGCTTGACTCCTTGTTAATAATTCCACCATCAGATAAAAATAAAACTTCCACTCCGCAGTTCTCTTCACCGCAAGAATCACAAGCGCTTTTTGTCCTGAAAATATAGAAACTATAGAAGTAAAATACTGTGCTTATATTTAATACGCGGCAATTGCGTAACAGTATGTGGTTAAGTCAGGTTAGGGTGGGAAGTGAGAAAACTTAGTCTAGTTTAAATTACGGCCTGCATCAGTGTGGCAGGACACTTGCAGTGCATGCTCACTCTGCTTACTGCCCCATGATCCCTCTCTCCCCTAAACGGTATATAACCTTTAATATCACTTTTCTCTTACACCTGTTGACAAAAATTGTGTTTACATCAAGCTCAGCTAGCCTGTCATCTAGAGAGTGGTGTTACGGCAGAAGCTTCCCTTAGCTTCGCTCCCCGTGCTTCCCGTGTCTTGAAGGATATGTCTTGGAGCAGTGCTCGGCCTGCCGTACGTTCTGGAAATGGATTCAGAGAGCACAGGAGCCATCTCAAGTTGCTTCTCCTAAGAATGATGGAAGGCTCCTCGGACACCTACAAGTCTGTCCCCAGGCCCCGGTAATCCCTTGCTTCTCAGGGAGTGCCCCAGTGACCTTAATGGTGTGTCCCAGTGACCTGATTCCACCCGCCATTAAAGCCATAACGGTGCATCCCTATGTTGTTCCCTCAGCTGTTGGTGCTGGTTGCCGAGGGCCGTTCGTCAGAAAACAAAGTCATCAAGGAATGGAGTCATCCAGGCTTATTAGTCTACCCTTCCTAAGCCTGAGAGGACCTTTGTTGATGCTCAAGTGTTGAATTCAACGTCTGCGTGTATGGTAACCTCTAAATCATGACGTGCTGACACCAGTCCTAACCATTTGTCACTGGTTCTGATGTGGATTGTGTCGGCGGTTGATGGCTACTTGGCGATGGCGTGGTGGGCTCTACCTTTTGAGGTCCCTATCTCAGCACCTCACTTGTTTGCAGTGCGAAGTAACTTACTGATGGGCCAAGTGCCAGTGTTCTTCTCTTGGAAGGTTACGCTGTTGTGAAGTGCAGATCATCCGTATGGGGGGTTCTGGAGTAGCAGGTTAGAGGCTTTGTCAGTCCAGCCTCTCCTGTGAGCAGCCAGGGCACACCTGACGAGAGGGGCTTCTCCTTTAGAGGAAAGCATCTCTGCTGTGCTTAGTCGAGAGAGAGGATAAAGAAACTCCTCTTCTACCTGTCTGCGTTCTGCCTTCCTGGTAGCATACTGGAGGAGTCAAGGAGGAGTTCACGAAGTGTAGGAGGAGGCCTTGGACTCGCAAGGATCGCTGTGTCCAGGACTAAATGGGCTGTTCAGGAGGCCTGCTTCGTCAGCTGGCATTTAGGTCTAAACCGCCCTACTCCAAGAAGCCAATTAAGCCGTTTCCAGCGAGCTACTTGGAAAATCAACTACTTGAGAGGCAGGAGGAGAAGAGAGAAGAACGTAATTTGTTCTTTCCCAGCAGCTGATTTCTACCATGGTCTCCTCATTCTCCCTAGATGAAGTACTGAATCTATGCACATCTGTCTTGGCCGGTGAGTTTAAAGTGCTCCAGGACCCGTGGAAACCACACAAACCTCCTTGGAAACAATGTAAGAGAAGCACTGCACGCTCTTGGAGATGCTAGTCCGGAAGGCTTGTCGTTCTTACTTACGAAAGTCTACCAAAGCCTGAAAAAAAAAAAAAAAAAAAAATGGGCATACAACTGTGTCCATCCTGGCCCCATTGAAAAGAACCTGCAGTTTCTGGTAAGGAATTGGAGTATTTGTGTATGCTTCTGCCATTGTTTTGTCTAGTGATAACAGCATTTCAGGAGAGCACAACATGGCAGGGACCTGCCAAGTCCACGCTGAGAGGAGAGTCAAAATCATTGGACTGATTTGACCAGAAGGTCTTTGTCAGCTGGTCTCTGCTTTAAAACAGACTTAAACCCAAAGTCATTCTCTGTTTGTTAAACTAGTACAAGTCTTCCCAGATTATTTGTGAACTCCCAAGGAGTACCGGGAGTCGGAAACCTGACTGTCACACTCCACTTGAGGTTGCACGGTGACCTCCATACTAACCATGAGGTCATCATAGCTTCAGTCTTGAGGATTCTCATGGAAGTTGGAGTGGCAGTGTAAGATCCCTCCTTTGCAGCTACAGACTTTTGGCCTTTGGCAAGGTCTCCACTCCTTGAAAGATTTGGGTGTGACTGTGAGCTCCTTGTCAGCCAAGTAAGATCCTCGAGGCTCTGAGGAGGAGAAAATGATCTGCTAATGCTCTGGATTTGGGCCTTCATCAGATAACTCTGGTGTAAATGTTGGGTGTAAATGTTCAGAACCTGATAGAACTATCCAAAGTGGTTTGGTTTTTTTTCCTTCATCTGCTCTGTCTCCTCTCTTTGATAATCACCTTATTTTCAGGAGTATTGTGAATGGATTACCTCTATGAACTTTTTTAAATATTGCAAATGCAGTCTGTTTGCCTCGAGTTTTCTTTCATTCGCTTCTTCCTCCTGCTTTTTCCTATTCCTCCTCAGAGACCTTGCTTTATAAAACAGCAAAGGCTTAGAAGCATGTCCTTTTTTTTCATTTGAGACTGGAGGCAGCAAGCAGAGTTCAGACATTTGTGCTCATTGGTTTTGGTCCTGAAGAAGAAAATGGTCAAAGACGGGTTGGTAGCCTTCGTGACACCTCACATCTCCACCCTCTGCCGCTGTTTGGGGTTATGTTTCCTGATTGATGCTTCTGGAAGGGAAACCGGTGTCTCTTCCAGCAGTTCCCCCGCTGAGGTGCTTGAAAAAGCGAGGCAAGATGCAGTGGGGCCAGGCAGTTGTGTGGCTTGGGTCTGATGTAGTCTTCCATCACCCCGCTGTTTCTGCCTCGTATAATCTTCGTGAAAACACTTGGATCGTATACCCTGAGGGTTGCCAGCCGGGCAGCATCCAGACTGTCAGTGTAAAGCATCTTCCATTCAAAGAAGCTGTTTTGGCTGTGGGTCAGAACGTTTTGGCACGCAGCTGGTCTTTTCCTGGATTTCCACAGTTACAGAGGAAACATTTGCTGTTGGGTACAGCAACCCTTTCCTCTAACATCAGCGGTTTCAGTGACATTGGACCATTTTGTAGCCCTGAAACAACCTGGATGTTCTGTCAGTCTCCTGTCCTACTGTGCTGCAAATCTATGGGGAAGATTCCCGTGCGGCTCTGTGTGTCATGCCTCCCTCTGCCGACCTGGGAGCCCTTTGTCCCCAAGACGTGGATTATGGTAACAGCAGGGTTGAGTAGTGCTTAAACACAAATACACGAACGAGCTAAACTTTGCGAGGAAGGGTGGTACGGAGGAAGAAGGAATTGAAGCCCAAATAAGTATCCTGCTCACTTTCTGGAGTTGAGATTGAAATATTTGTGGCCTGATTTTTTTTTTTTTTTAATGTTTTCCCCTCCCTTGTGATATTTAGAAATGATAACGCGTTTTAGACATGCAGAACACTTGCCGTTGTAAGCTCCTCGCTGTCTTTAGGCCTGGCCACATGTCACCTGCAATAGGTGTTTGGGAGATGAAGATGTAGTGATCACCAGAGTAAAAAGTAAATTTTTTTGCTGAACTACTTAATGGGATAAGATTCTGGGTTTGTTGTGGTTTGGTTGGTTGGTTTGGTTGGTTTTTTTTCTCCAGGTGATAGTCAACAGCCTTAGGTTCCAAAGCACCCTTCTCTTTGATGGTCCCTTGCTCCCATGGTATTTCTATCATTAACAGTGCAAGAATCAGGCGTGGATAGACGTCGCCTTGTTTCCTACATAGCTTTGATTGTTCCCTGGCCCTCATCCACCCTGCGCACAAAGCGAGGTGGATTTCTGTGAAAAACACGGTGTCAGGCCACGAGTTGAAGTTGGTATTGTGAGAGGACGTGTGAAAACTACAGTAGGCAACTTTACGGTTACTTCTTAGCGTGATCCACAGCATGGGCCTGAGCTAACTCCATCCTCCCGTAGACGGGCCCTTGGAGGGGAGCGACGTCCAAAGGGTTCTGCTAAGCCTCGTTAGTGTTTGTTGGCAGCAAAGGTTTGCTCTGTGTTCTCTAAACCAGTACCTCGGCGCTTGTGGGCCGTTTCATCCCATCTTTCACTAGCATGTTTCTTCGCAGCCTCCTCCCTCATCCTCTCCTGTTCCTGTGCACTCCTCCTCATCTCTCGGGTGCCAGCAAACCTTGGCAGTAGGTGGGAGACTTTTCTGATCTTTTTTGGGTGCGACGTTGGCCCCCAAGTTGCCAGAAGCAATTTGGCAATATTCCTGGGTTTGAATTTCCTCATTCTGCACAAATACTGCAAGTCTGCTCTGATTGGCAAGTCAGAGCTTGTGGAACTGGGAGCACGCGTGGGACAAACGGGATCTTGACTGAAGGACAAGTAAGTGTCTGCTGGGCTGGTGCAAACCGAGATGACCAGAAGCTGATTAATGTGGAGTTTCCTGGGGTAGTGGAGATCACGGACAGCCCTTGGGCATCTGTGCAGAGGAAAACATTACAGGAGGAAAAGGCACCAGAAGAAGCAACGTTTGCTTTTCTTTAATGACTGAACAATTCTACTTGTTGCGGCCTACCACCAAAAAAATCATTGAGGTGGACCTCCGTCGCGGAAAACTTGCTCGGCACAGTTAGCGGTTCACAAAGCAGTAGGATAGTCTTTTCATCCGCAGGTTATGGAAAGCATTAGGTGACTGGCAGTGGTCACGGGATGTTGGCAGTCAAAGCTTCACAAGGTGGTGTGCCCTGGGGGGGCAGAACCTCATGGTGGAGTTATTAGGCAGCTGTATCTATAAGCAGCAAGTCCGTAGTAGACGTATAGAGTGAAAATCCATCAGGGAAATCCCTCTGGTTGGTAACACCCGTGTTAGAGCTCCCTGATGGGTACGTTGGCAGAATTGCAAGGAATCCAGTTACTGCCGCTTGGCGCCGAGTGCAAGTTAGTGTCAAACAAGCAAATACAAAATAAAATCCATTAGTGTAAAACTAATTTTTTAAGCGAAGATGTTTTAAGCTGAGTGGCTTTAATTCCAAACGACGCCGGCCGGGAGCCCCTGCACAGAGTGGGTCTCGCTAAGCTGTAGTAACCTGGCCGGTTGTAATCATAGGAACATACTCTCGTACCACAGAACTTGTGTGAAATATTTCATGTGTTGTGTGAGGTTAAGGATGTTGAGTTTAGTGGATAAAACCACTGTCTCTTCCCCACCTTAACTTCTTTGCAAGCAGGATGTTTCGCTCTCAAATCAAGAGAAATAAGCACTTTGAACCATTATCAGATATTCTTGTGACACAGACTGCATGCACATCATGACTTCAGATGTTTTCAATCTCTTTGCTTGCCTTTTTTTTTTTTTCCCCTCTTTAGAGTTGAAGGTTCAGTCCTACAGTTCTCTTTCTATCTGAGGATGCTGAAGATAATTTTTAGGTTCCTTTAGAATTCTTGTGACCTCCTGGTCCTGGTTAATTGAAGCCTTTGGCAGACTCCCGTGTCGCCAACGGCCTGTGACTGTCGATGCTGTTCAGAAACTTTCAGTGTAGCTCTACCCTTGGTCCGCGTCCTGTGCCAGGGGTTGTAGTGGTTCAGCGTAAGCTTTCCCTGTCTCTGCCAGCAGGTGAATTTTTACTTAATAGTTAATGAGAGTAGGAAAAAAAAGAAAAATTCTTTAGCTGCTGTGGCTGTGTTCAAAGGGCATGTAGGAGCCAGAATAATCAGTCTCTGGGGTTGCTCCCGGCTAAGGGATTTGGACACCTAGTTCCTAGGCAGCTTGGAAAATCTTAGTCTAAATATGAATATTGAAACAATATATAGAAGGGTTGGATAGTTTCACAAGTTTACTTTTAAAGCATGCTCTGGAAAACTCATTCAAGTTGTGAAGGCCAAAATCGCCAACTAAGTGTGCGTGAGAAGCAGCAGCCTTTTTACCTGACAAATGTGACTTTTGCTGTGTTTCTGTTTTCCTTCCAGCCGGCAATCCTCTTGTTCAGCAGAGTGGACAGCCGCTAATCCTTACCCAGAACCCGACCTCAGGTCTGGGCACAATGGTAACTCAGCCAGTATTACGGCCTGTGCAGATCATGCAGAACGCCAATCACGTCACGAATTCTCCAGTGACCAGCCAGCCCATCTTCATAACGACCCAGGTGGGTGCCCTTCCAGCCAGGGTGGCTGGGACAGAAGGTCTGGTGCGCTCATCCGTGGGGGGGTGTTCTCGGAAGAAATAATAGCTGCCCCTTTTAGGTTTTTTTGTGTACTGTAGCGGATGCTACACCTTTCAGCTTGAGCTGAAATCTGGTGGGTTTTTTGTTTGTTTTCATTTCTGTAGATTTAGAAATAGCTTTGTTTGGAAATAGCCTGTGTTCCCAGTCATTTCGCAGTGGAATCTCACTCGAGGAAATTGGCGGCGTTCCACACCTCAGCAGGTCCTGTGGAGCCAGCGCAGGTCTGCTGGGGCCTCATGCTGCCTCGCACTTGTAGTCTTTCCAGTGGATTCTGACTCCCTGCCGTAGGCGGGTCTGTCCACTCTAGGTGAATTGGCCTTGCTGAATACTTAACTACTTTGTTTTATTTTCCTGGGAAGTGTGCAGGTAATTTTTTAAATGTCCACCGGCTTCTTCAAGCATTTTCCTGGGGAAGCACTCCTGCAAAATGAGTGCTCGTGTTTACCAGAGCTCCTGCTTTTTTTTAAAAAAAATAAAAAAGGGGGGGGGGGGGGGAAATCACTCATTGC